>CM053274.1:20281490-20345442 GCA_028583415.1 Protea cynaroides
TGTAGTTGACGATTGGACAAGCCTAGGGGCTAATTAAATTCAAATGAATGGAACTCTTCTTAGTTCCAACATGAATCAGAACTTGAACCACATTTGATGGTCAGATAAGCCTAGTGGCTAAATGAATTCAGATGAAATGGAACTCTTCTTAGTTCCAACATGAATCAGAACCTGAACCAAAGTTGATGGTTGGACAGGCCTAGTGGCTAATTGAATTCAGATGAATGGAACTTTTCCTAGTTTCGAAATGAATCAGAACCCTAACCAAAGTTGATGGTTGGATAAGCCTAGTGGCTAATTGAATTCAAATGAATGGAATTTTTCCTAGTTCCGACATGAATAAGAACCTAAACAGGAGGTGAAGGGTGAAAAAGCCTAGGGGCCGAATGCCTTCTCCATTTTAACATGATCTGGGAGTGATGATTGAACCTGCCTAGGGGTTAAACCTTTCTTCAGTTCTGAGATGAACCAGAAATGGTGGTTGAATCTGGGACTAAATATTTCTTTGATTCTGAGATGAACTGGATGTGATTGAATTTGCCTAGGGGCTGAATCTTTCCTTAATTCTGGATGAACCAAAATGGTGATTGGACCTGCCTAGGGGCTGGACCTTTCTTTAGTTTTAAGATGAACCAGAAATGGTGGTTGAATCTGGGGCTGAATATTTCTTTGATTCTGAGATGAACTGGATGTGATTGAATCTGCCTAGGGGTTGAATCTTTTCTTAATTTTGGATGAACCGAAATGATGATTGGACCTGCCTAAGGGCTAAATCTTCCTTAATTCAAAGGTTAATAGGGAACAATGATTGGATTTGCCTAGGGGTTAAATCTTTTCTTAATTCAGAGGTGAATGGAGAATGGTGATTTGATTTTCCTAGGGACTAAATCTTTCCTTAATTCTAAGATGAATTGAGAACAGTTATTGGATTTGCCTTGGGGCTGAATCATTCCTTAATTTAGAGATGAATCGAGAACTATGATTGGATTTTTCTAAGGGCTGAATCTTTCCTTAATTCAAAAGTTAATAGGGAACAATAATTGCATTTGCCTAGGGGTTAAATCTTTCCTTAATTCAGAGGTGAATGGAGAATGGTGATTTGATTTGTCTAGGGACTAAATCTTTCCTTAATTCTGAGATGAATTGAGAACAGTTATTGGATTTGCCTAGGGGCTGAATCTTTCCTTAATTTTGAGGTGAATCGAGAACTATGATTGAATTTTCCTAGGGGCTAAATCTTTCCTTAATTCAGAGATGAATCGGGAACTATGATTGGATTTGCCTAGGGGCTAAATCTTTCCTTAATTCTGAGGTACATTGAGAAGTATGATTGGATTTGCCTAGGGGCTGAATCTTTCCTTAATTTTGAGGTACATTGAGAATAGTGATTGAATTTTCCTAGGGGCTGAATCTCTCTTTAATTATGAGATGAACTGAATATGACATTTGAGTAGGCCCAGGGACTAACTGTACGAGAATATTGTAAACTTTCTCAAGGATAGGTGCTTATCGCTGCCTAAACTGAATGCTCTATTGCACCAGATTCACTGAGTTATCGATTGTGTTTTCAAATCTGGTTGCCTCCTTTCTTACAAAATTTTGATGTTCAATCAAGATCTAAATTCATGGCTTCCATTAATTCATTTAAAAAGATAACATGGATGGATCTCAAGGCGGGAGATCAAGACAATTCCCTAATTGTAGGGGCTTCTCATCCTAAAAGGGTGGATATGGTTGCAGTTTGATTCTCTTCCCCAAAGGCATTAAAACCCAATGGAGGAATATCAAGATTCTAGACATCTAGAGGAGTGGAAGAAGTCACATGCACAATCAAAGATGACTTAACCAAACAAAGTTAGCTCCCTCATAAGGACAATTGGGTAAACATTATCCAAGTCAATTTAATTGAATTTGATTAAGCCATGTGTTCAGTCTTGGGACCTCGTGATTCCAAAATGGATAATCAGTGGTACCAAGGTTTGGCCAATTGTATTACCGAATTCGATGAAATTGAAATGGATATATTAATCCGTCGTCCTTGTTAGGGATGGTTAGCAAAAGCGGTTCATAAATGAACATACAAGTAAATTTCTTCTGGTATCTAAGTCTTGACAGGGATTTTCTGCTCGTTTTTTGAAATCGACATGTTAACAATGAGAGATTCGACACATCGAGCTTACTTAATGGAGGGTGTATAGTGACCGTCTACTATGATGTAGAACAGGTGTATACATACCTCATACTCCCAATGGGTGAGAGTTCAAGATGCTCATCGTGTAGATTCTAACATGTTGACCAATCGAGGATAAAAATGTGCAGAACTTCGACGTCTCGAACATGGTTGTCATGGTTAAGCAGATTTTATTGGGTCGGTTCAGGGATGAACCAAAAATAACAAACATTGGGCTACAATCTGGCTTAGGACAGAAAAGGCCACCTTGACAAGGATGGGGTAACCTATCACCGAATGCACGATGAATAATGGGCCCCTAATCCCTTTATATACTATGTTGCAAGGATCCAAGCGACGTGGAATAGCATAACACATTCTCAGGCGAACTCAAGAAACGTTCGTTAGAGGCTGCTCGCTGGTCGTGGTTTCACAAAGTACAAGCCAAGACTGTGTGTTTTGCCTAGCGGGCTACCCCATATGCATGGGACCCGGTTCGGCTACTCGCACGAATGTGTGACTGAACCCATTCCCCCCAAAGCAATATTATACAAGTATAAATATAGTATCCTAAAATCTAGCATCCAATTCACACAAGGAAAGTTTTCATTTAGAAGTATGACATTTATATCCCAAGTGGAGTCGCCACTGTGAGGACTAAGATAGAAATTTTAGAAGTCGCCACCTAGATTAAGGTCTAGGACCTTAGAAATGTGAAATCTCACCCCAAGGTAAGACTTCCATTGACTCATGACCCTTAGATTGGATTTCTGGTCCATCAGAGATTGTGTAAGCGTCAGGTTACGATTATGGGAAGGGATTAGGCACCCAAACCGCCCGATTGAAATCAGTCTCCTATACCTTTCCTATGCTAGACTCTATTTGTTAAACCAAATCAAACCAAGTGGTTTGATATCATTGAACCGAATCTGTATCCATCAGATTGCCTAAGTATCACGGAATTATTCTGAAAATCAGGTTCACCATCGTAGTTCAGGTGTGATTAAAGTTTATGGCTGTGATTTATGCTTGTGCATGATTAAGTTCATTGTTCAAGTTGAAGTTTATGCTTGAAAGGTTGAGAAATCCTATGGGTTAGGATCTGGATAGTCCATGTGGACTGATAGATAGTCCTAGTGGATATAAGGATAACCCTATTTGGGTCAAAATATGGATAATCTTTTATGGGTTTGAATATGGATAACCCTATCTGGGTTGAAATGTGGATAACCCTATGTAGGTTAAAATATGGGTAAATATCCTAGTGGATCTATGGATAGTCCGAGTGGACTAAGGTGTGGATTTGAATTTGAGTTTCTCCCAAATGGCCTACGTATCCTAGGGTTTGCCCTAGGAATCAGAATCCACGTAGTTCGAATTGGGTAACCCTATTTGGGTTGGAAAATGGGTAAGTATCCTAGAGGATCTATGGATAGTCCGAGTAAACTAAAATGTGGATCCGAATTTAGGTTTCTCCCAAAAAGGCTATGTATCCTAGGGTTTGCCCTAGGAATCAGAATCCGCATAGTTCGGGCTGGATAACCCTATTTGGGTTAGAAAATGGATAAGTATCCTAGTGGATCTATGGATAGTCCGAGTGAACTAAAATGTGGATCCAAATTTGGGTTTCTCCCAAATGGCCTACGTATCCCCTAGGGTTTGTCCTAGGAATCAGAATCCACGTAGTTCAGGCTCTGGGTTGAAATGGTTGGGTATCCTAGTGGATCTATGGATAGTCCGAGTGGACTAAAATATGGAACCGAATTTGGGTTAAATAGCTTACGTATCCTAGGGTTTGCCCTAGGAATCAGAATCCACGTAGTTCGGGCTGGGTAACCCTATTTGGGTTGAAAAATGGGTATGTATCCTAGTGGATCTATGGATAGTCCGAGCGAACTAAAATGTAGATCTGAATTTGGGTTTCTCCCAAGTGGCCTACGTATCCTAGGGTTTGCCCTAGGAATCAGAATCCGCGTAGTTCGGGATGGGTAACCCTATTTGGGTTGGAAAATGATAACCTGTTCTAGGTCTAAGATTGAGAACCTATTCTAGGTTTAGGGTTTATCGATGGGTCGAATCATCCTGAATTACCCTTTTTTATCCTGAATTCAACTGCCATATCTGTACACCTAGCAAACATAGTAGGTGTGGGGACATGCATTTAGGCACCCATATTCTTGGGAATGGCATAAATTAAATTATTACGAAAAAAAGAATATTGTAAGTATGGCATGTATGATATTTATGGTAACTATCATATCATATAGTAAGATTATGAAAATCTTCCTAATATGGCATGTATTGCAAATTAGGCAAGAACCTAATATGCTAAGATCTAATATGACAAGATCTAATATGGAAATATCTAAGCATGACAAGATCTAATATGGCAAGATCTAATTTGCAAGATCTAATATGCATCTATATATCAATTTGGTAATACCAATCATAGAATGCATATATGACATGAATTTTTCAAAAAAAAAGGAAAGATCTTATATGCTATTTTCTAAGCATAGTAAGACTTAAAAAAAAAATTAAGATTTTGCAAAAATATGGTATAAAATTATCTATTCTACCAAAGATAGCAACACATGGAATGTGGAAAACATGGTATGCACAATCCAAACAAAGCATATGAATGCTCCAAATATAGCCATTTATCCAAATACGACAGAATTCATATAAACAATCATTGATGTTATAATGAATGAGACATCAATGAAATTTTTTTTTGAAAAGTGCAAAATTATCAAAACAAACATATGTTCAATGTTCTTTGAAAAAATTGTAATTTTTATGAAGAAATTTGGGAAAATTAATGGCTCAAAACTGTGAAAATTGTGACACAAGGTTTCAGATAATGGACAAAACTATGAACTGTATTCAGATTTATCACATTATACAAGAATGACCATAAGTAGGTCTTTTAAAACTCAAATCAAACTCAACATTTTTTCATAGAAAGATGACTTAATATATTATATTTCATATGAAGGATTTGAATACCAACAGAAAGCAAAAACAGGTCAAAGATATGCCCTAAGACCGAACATGTGCACTGATCAAATCTGTTCTAGATTTTTGACCAGTTGCACCATAAATTCCAAATAAAATTCTATTCTTAATGAAAATTAAATACAGACATATGTCTATGTAGATAACTGTTTGATCTAAAATTTCATTATGAAAAACAAGTTAAAACAGTATATTTTCTTTGTGAAAAATGGCTCTTTTCAATCATGCAAATCTGTACATCATGACAGATTCAAAATCAGAGCACTATGCACTTAAAAATTGATATCAATTCAAAAAAAAAAATGAAAAAAATATGAAACCAGTGCCATTTTTTAGAAGACTTTCATATGTAAAAAGTTCATGTTAAGTGGATTTTCTGATTATGGCCATAAGGCCTTTGTCTAGAGACTTTCTGATGGAGGATTGCATTACATCCGAGAGAAATAGCAATGTCGAAGACAAATTTTTTGATATATTTTCCCAATTTCAAATGGAACAAAATTTATAGGGTAGTCTTCTAACATATCAGAGAGACTCCTATAAAATATTGGGCTTCAAAATCGTAAAAAAAATACATATGATGTACGTCTTAAGTTTGAATCCTAAATCTGGAATTTTCAGATCAGAAAACCACTTTATGAAATTTGCAAAAACCATCAAACATCATTGTATATCATTAAAAAATTCATCATTAAATAGCTTAGACAAATTATCATTCATGAAAAATGTTAGACATAGGCATCCTAACATTAACAGGCATGTAATAGAGCATTCATGATTGAGATTTTATGGAAATTAGCCTTTTTCAAGCAAAATTGGCATTCGAGCATTCTAACGACCTCTAAATTTGTTTAGAGTACTAACCTTGGGCTCAAATCGAGTGAAACTGTTGATGAAGGGTGATTGGAGGTTGTATCAATCCCCTTTGAATATGAATCCTCCTTCTCCTCTCTTCTGCTTCTCTCTCTCTTCTCTTTCTCTCTTTTCTTCTTCTCTTTTCTTTCTTTTCTCTTTTCTCTCTCTTTCTTTCTCCCTCTCTCACGTTTTCTCTCTCTCACTCACGTTTTCCTCTCCCTCACCCATGTTCTCCTCTTTCTATGGTCTCAAAAAGCTTTCTTCCTTTTTCTTCTCTTGCCTATTTATACTTTTTCTCTCATTTTCTAGAAGATTCTTCTTTCCTTTCTTCTTTTTTCTAAAAAATCTTTTTTTCTTCCTTTTTCTTCTTTCCTTTCTTCTTTTCCTTCCTTTTTCTCTTCCCCCTCTCTATTCCACACGTTCTCTATCTCTCCCTCTTCTAGAAAATCCTCTCCTCCTCTTTCCTTATTCTCTCTTCCTTCCTTTTCTTTTTTTTCTATTCTAGAAAATCCTTTTTTTTTTTCCATTTTTTCTTCTTTCCTTTCTTTTCTTCCTTTCCCACGTTTTTTTTCTTCTTCCTTTTTTTTTCCTTTTTCTCCTTCTTCTTCTAGAAAACCCCTTCTTTCTTTCTTTTCTCTTCTTCCTTCTTCTAGAAAAATCCTTCTCTCTTTCCTTTCTTTCTTCTTTCCTTTTCTTCTTCCTTCTTTTCCTTCCTTTTTTCTTTCTCCCTCTATTTTCACGTTTTCTTTCTTAGAAAACATTTATTTTTTTCTTTTTCTCCTTTTTTCTTTTTTTCTTTGCTTTTCCTTTCCTTCCTTTTTTTTCTTTCTCCCTCACTCTTTCACGTTTTCTTTCTAAAAAACGTGAAGGGGAATCTTTTCCCCCTTTTTTTTTCTTTTCTTTTTTCTTTTATTTCTTTCTCTTTCCTTTTTTTCTTTCTCCCATTCTCTTTCCTATGGCCTCTCTTTTCTCTCTCTTTCCATGGCCTCACTTTCCTCTCTCTTTCCTATATATATATATATATATATATATATATATATATATATATATATATATATATATATATATATATATATATATATATATATATATAAACGTATTAATACATATAATATATCCATAAGATATGTATATCTATATATGTATACATATATATATAAATGTATTAATACATATTTTATATATCCATAAGATATATATATATATATATATATATATATATATATATATATATATATATATATATATATATATATATATATATGTATTAATACATATAATATATCCATAAGATATATATATGTATTTTATACAATAATATATTATACATTATACATATATAAAAAAAATGCATGCATATGGACTAACATAACTTAGTCTGGATTGGTCTGAGCTGGGCCGAGCTAAGTTAGACTAAGCTGGATTAAGTTGGTTTGGACTAAGGTTGACATTTCATAGTCCATTTCTGTCACCCTTCCATATGAAATTTTTTGATAGCGTCTATTCCAAATTTTCTATGTTCACTTTGTAGAACATTAAAAATAAAGAATATTGGAGCTTGAATCATCTCATTTGGAAATGAAATAGCCAACTTATGAATTTTTAAAGATTAAATATCCATTTCCATGTGTAATCTTGCATGGAACCCACTGGTGACTTCTACCTGGGAATTTTAACGTCAACTTTGAAGAGGACTAAAAATAAGGAATATTGGCTTTTGAATCATCTGATTCCGATATCAGATGACCAAGATATGATGTCTTGAAGTTTGAATGATAATGCATGCATGATACGATAATTACGTAAATGCCCTTGTATTTTCAAACTACGATATCTTCCTTGTTTGACGTTAGAATTTGATGATTTTGGTCTCATTTCAAAGATAATTTCACGACCTATTCATCCAAGTAGGTAATAGCCTATGACCCTACTATGAGGTTCATTAGAGAATCACCAACCTTTGGGTTAAAGGCCAAAAATCTGCCATATTGGTTCACTTATGCAGAGGGTGGCAAAAATGGGGTGCTTACACATTCATGGAATGGTGAGGAGGAACTAGTGTCCATGTCTACTACTTCTAGAGAGCTTAAATTCTTGTTCCATTGTCTGCAGCCATTGAGTTGACTTAGAGGCCTAAGAAAAACTAGTGGGAGCCTATAAGAGAGAGTTGGTGAGAGTAGTAAAAAGAGAGTGAAGACTGTGGGAGAAAGCCTTATGTTTAAAAATTCGAGATTGAGAGCGTGTATGCGTTGGATGTGTAAGAGAGGAAATAGAAGGAGGAAGTATAAGTTGCGGTAAAGTAAGAGAAAGGAAAAGAGTTTTGGAGAGTGGTTGTGAGGAGGTCAGTGAGGAAGGAAGTTGGGTGAAGGATGGGAGTGGGTCAGTGAGGAAGGGGGTGGGTTGGGTGAGGTAGGGGGTCAGTTTTTTGAGGTAAGGGGTCGGGTATATATGAGAGAGGATCAGGTCGGTGAGGTCGAGGTAAGGGGTTGTTTGGTGAGGAAGAAGGTCGATTTGCTAAGGTAGGAGGTTGGTTCACTGAGATTGGGGGTCGGCTAGGTGAGAAAGGGGGTCGGTTAAGTAAGAGAGAGGGGTGGTTCTATGGCGAAGGAGATCAGTTTTGTAAGAGAGGGGGTCGGTTCGATGAGGAAGGGGGTCGGTTCTGTGGGGAAGGGGGTCAGTTATGTAAGGGAGGGGTTCGATTAGGTGAACTAATAACTCCAAAGAATGGATTTGGGGGTGGGTCTGGTGAGGTTGAGTTAGGGGAATTGGTTTGAGCAAAAGGGAAGTGGAGTTCATCGAATATTACGTGTCTGGAAATGTAAACTTTATTTGTATTCTTATCAAATAGGGGTCTCCCTTGTTAAGTGAGTTATTACCAAGAAAAAATTCTTAGGTGAGAGTAGTCAAGTCTTGTACCAAGTAATTTTTCATATGGAGTAATTGTGTGATTATGTATAATATGCATTCGATTGATGATATAGATTGTAGTTGTGAAGGACTCTAGGTAGAACTTATAGGGGATATGGGCTTGGGCTAGTAGAGCGAGACCAATTTCAACGATACGAAGATGTTTACGCTCTACTACCTCATTTTGTTCTAGAGTATGAGGACATGACATTTGATGGGAAATACCATTGGAATCAAGAAATTTTTTAAGAGCAAGACTTGTAATTTCCCCACCACCATCTGATTGAAACATGGTGATGGATTGGTGAAGTTGATTTTCAACCTTGGATTTGAATTGCACAAAAATATTATAAAAATCAGATTTATTTTTCATTGGAAATAACCAAGAAAATTGGGAGAAATCATGAACAAAAGAACGTAATAGATAAAGTTTGAACATGATGAAGTAGAGGCTGGACCCCATACATCACAATGTATTAACTCAAGCGGCCGACTAGAAAATGACTGAGAAGATGGAAAAGGTAGCCTATGACTTTTGCCAAGTCGACAAGAGGAGCAAATGGTAGACTTTGTATTATTCCAAAATGATAATACTTTAAAGACGTCGCATTGAATGGTTTCAGATGGGTGACCGAGACGAGCATGCCATTGAAACGATGAAATGGTGCTTGAGGGCGAGTGGAACTGATGGCTGGATCAAGAAACGGATAGAGGCCATTTTCAGCAGGCCCTTGATAACAGATCATCCCGGTTGTTTTATCCTTCACACAACAACCATATTCATCAAATGTGAATGCACAATTATTATCACAAGCAAATTTATGAATAGAGAGAAGATTAGTAGCAGCAGCAGAGGGACAGCGTAAAATGTTTAGAAAGAATTAAGAGGAGGAGGTAGTAGGAATGATACTAGAACCAGTATTGTAGATATGCAGACCTTGACCATTTCCTATTTAGAGTGTTAGTACCATCATAGGGAGTCAACTATTGGAGGTTGTCGATATCAGGTGTGAGATGATGGGACGCCCTTGTGTTAGAATACCAAGTATGAGAAGTAGGTTGTGTAGAGGAAACCATGGCAGCAAGTTTCTCAGGTGGATGTCATCCATGATATGTGTAATCCATGCGACGACAGCATCAATCACTAAATGACCGATCTTCTGACATATTTGACACTGAGGTTGTGTACCAGATTTTTCAGTAATAGGGGGCAATGGCAAAAGACCTCTTTCATTGTTGTAATGATGTGGGGGATAATACCCAAGACCAGATGAATGACCTCGACCACGGGCTGGCTGGGGACCACTATCATGTGCTGATTTGGGAGGTTGAAAAGCAGCAATAACTTGAGACTGGGCAGTATAGTCATCAGCAAGTGCAAGTTCTTCACATATGAGAAGGTTTTAAATTTCTTTAAGACTGAGTGTGGTGGTTCGAGCTTGAATACGAATAGACAAGAATAACTACCGATAGTTTGGTGGGAGACCATCAAGTACCAATAGTATAATATTGTTGTCAGTGACAATTGAGCCACATGCGGTAAGTTGATTGAGATACACTTAAATTGTTGAAGATATGCTACCATTGGTTGAGAGCCTTTCTTAACTTGACTATGTTGTCATTTAAGAAACATGATATGCGTAGGAGTTGTAGAGGCATATCATTGCTATAGAATGTCCTAGGCCTTCTTGGCACTAGAGATGCCCACAACGTAAGGTAGAACACTCTTACTGAGAGTAGCATTAATCCAAAAAAGCAACATCTGGTCTTTTTCATACCAGGGAGAAGTAGCAGCAATAGGAGTGGGCGTGGTTCCATCAATAAGATGCATGAGCTTATGGCCACAGAGGATGGGTTCAAATAGGGATTTCCAAAGTAGATAGTTTGTAGAGGTTAACTTGATAGGTATGAGACTGGCGATGTTGGAGATAACTAATGGAGAAGAGGATGTTGAGTTGATTTGAGTGAGAGACACATTAGGAGGTACATTGTTTTGAGCATCTTGTGCATTGTGACTTGCAGTAGTATTGTCAAAGGAGGCCATGAGAAAAAAAGAAGAAGGATCAGTTGCTATTAGGCAAGCTGCTCTAATACCATGAAAATCCAAAAGAAACAAATTTCAATTTTTGAATTCACTTGATTGTATTGCTGTATACGTGTGGCTTTTATAGAATTTTACAGATTGATGGGATAATAAGAATCCCATATTATTAGAACTTGATGGGATAAGAATGCCATATTAATAGGATTGTTGTTACATGTGCAATTCAAATACAAAATATGAATTCAAATTGCAACATTAATATGATATTAATGTGGTTTGTTCTGCAACTCCTATTTTTGAGGAAGGTTGTTTATCATCCCCCTGCAAGCTGAGCAGGATCTGTTGCAAATGAAGCTTGGATTGTAGAAATTGCAGCTGATTGGAGCTGAAGCCCTTCGTGAAGATATCTACAAGTTGGTCATTGCTGGAGATAAACCAAATGTCAACAAGCTTCTGTTTGACCGGGTTTTCAAGGTGCGGGTTTTACATCTCCCCCCCTTAAAAGAATTTCATCCCTCGAATTTCTACTTACCTGTAACCTTGAATAGATGAAGGTACTTTTTCTTCATGGATTCTTCTTCTTCCCAAGATAAATCTTCCACATCTGGTTTTTCCACATTACCTTGATGTAATGAACATCTTGATTCCTTAAGTGCTGGACCTTCTTGTCCAGAATCATTTGAGGATCGAGTTCGAATGTTAGGTCTTTATTTAACTGAGGAGGATCGGCTTCTAATATGTGAGACAGATCCAAAACTTACTTCTTCAGCATGGAAATGTGGAATACGTCATGTACACCTGATAGGGATGGTGGCAATTCAAGTTGATATGCCACAGCTCCATATCTCTTTATTACGTTGTATGGTCCTACATACCGAGGGCTTAGCTTCCCTTTCTTGTCAAAATATTCAGTCCCCTTAGGTAAAATCTTCAGAAATACCTTGTCGCCAACAACAAACTCTATGTCCTTTCTTCTGACATCGGAGTAGCATTTTAGATGAGTTTGGGCTGCCTTGATCCTTTCTCTAATTATGTCGACTTCTTGACAGGTCTCTTGGATGAAGTCTAGTCCAATTATTTTCCTTTCACCAACTTCTTCCCAATATAGTAGAGTCTGACATCTCCTTCCGTAAAGGGCCTCATATGGAGCCATACCGATACTTGCTTGGTAGCTATTGTTGTAGGTGAACTCCATCAGAGGTAATTTCTCATCCATGCCCCCTTGAAGTTGATAGCATACGCACGAAGCATGTCTTCTAGGATTTGAATTATTCTCTTTGACTGACCATTTGTCTGAGGATGAAGGTTGTACTAAACTTCATCTCTAAGCCCTTTGCATGCTATAGAACTTCCCAAAACTTAGAGGTGAATCAGGGGTCTCTGTTTGACACTATGCTTTGGGGCACATCATGTAGACGGACTATTTGGTTTACGTACAGTCGACCCAGTCTATACAAGGTATATTGTGGTCAGATTGCTATGAATTTGGTTGTCTTGGTGAGTTTGTCAATATTACCCACATAGTATCTACAGCTCTAGGTATATAAGGTAGGCCAATGATGAAATCATGGTGATATAGTACCATTTCTATTCGGGTACCGGTAGTGGTTGAAGCAATCCAAAGGGTTTCCATTTGACTGCTTTCACTTGGTGGTAGGTTAAATACTTGTATACGAAACTTGCTACATTAGCTTTCATTCCTCTCCACCATACAGTTTTCTTTAGGTCATAGTACATTTTAGTACTTCTTGGATGAGTTGAGTGGGGAGCATTCTGGGCTTCCCTTAAGATCTTTTCTTTAATATCCTCAGCTGTTGCAAGAATACAGAGTCTTTCTCTAAATCTTAGTGCACCGTCGTCTAAAAGAGTAAAGTCAGGGTCTCCCCTTCTTTTCTGTAGGACTTCTTTCAGTGTTCTAAGGTAGGGGTCAGTTGGTAGCCCTTTCACTACTTCTGTAACTAGCTTTGCTTTTATCTATAGAGCTGCAAAGAGACTTGCAAGATCATAGATCACCTTATGTCCTAAGTAGTCTTCTGACACATCGAGCTTCTTCTGTACCTTCCTTCTAATGTTGGTTCGTACTGTCTGTATGGGATCTAATCCAATCCCTTCCTCTAATCTTGTTAGACTCTTCCTACTTAAAGCACCAACTATGACTTTACCTAGGTGATACAAGATTTCACAGTCATAATCCTTCAATAGTTCCACCCATCTTAGTTGTCTCATATTCAAGTCTTTATGAGTGAACAAATAAGTAAGGCTCTTGTGATCAGACTTGATCTGAAATTTCTTCCCATATAAGTAATGTCTCCACGCCTTAAGAGAGAAGACCACCGTTGCTAACTCTAAATTGTGGGTAGGGTAGTTTTCCTGATGCTTCTTCAATTGTCTCGAGGCATAAGCTATGACTTGATCTCCTTGCATGAGTACACATCCCAAGCCTAGCTTGGAGGCATCCATTTATAGAGTAAATAGTTCATTTGGTCTCGGAATGGTCAACATGAGAGCTGTAACTAATCTATTTTTCAAGGTCTGGGAACTTCTTTCACATTGGTCCAACCAAATGAATTTCTACTCCTTCTTGGTCAATTTAGTTAAAGGTACCGCTGTGAGGACAAAGATGGAAATCTTTTGAAGTCGCCACCTAGATTTAGGTCTAGGACCATAGAAATGTGAAATCTCACCCCAAGGTAAGACTTCGATTGACTCATGACCCTTAGATTGGATTTCTGGTCCATCGGAGAATGGGTAAGTGTCAGGTTACGGTTATGGGAAGGGGTTAGGCACCCAAACCGTCCGATCAAAATCGGTCTCCTATACCTGTCCTATGCTAGACTCTATTTGCTAAGCCAAACCAAACCAAGGGGTTTGATATCATTGAACCGAATCTGTATCCATCAGATTGCCTACGTATCAAGGAATTATTCCGAAAATCAGGTTCACCATCGTAGTTCAGGTGTGATTAAAGTTTATGGATGTGATTTATGCTTGTGCATGATTAAGTTCTTTGTTCAAGTTGAAATTTATGCTTGAAAGGTTGAAAAATCCTATGGGTTAGGATCTGGATAGTCCAAGTGGACTGATAGATAGTCCTAGTGGATCTAAGAATAACCCTATTTGGGTTGGAATGTGGATAACCCTATCTGGGTTGAAATGGGAATGGATATCCTAGTGGATCTATGGATAGTCCAAGTGGACTAAGGTAAATATCCTAGTGGATCTATGGATAGTCCAAGTGGACTAAGGTTAGGATAACCCTTTTTGGGTTAAAATATGGGGGGTATCCTAGTGGATCTATGGATAGTCCAAGTGGACTAAGGTGTAGATAACCCTTTTTGGGTTGGAATATGGATAGATATCCTAGTAGATCTATGGATAGTCCGAGTGGACTAAATTGTGGATAAATATCCTAGTGGATCTATGGATAGTCCAAGTGGACTAATGTATGGATAACCTATTTGGGTTAAAATATGAGGGATATCCTAGTGGATCTATGGATAGTCCGAGTGGACTAAATTGTGGATCCGAATTTGGATTTCTCCCAAATGGCCTACGTATCCTAGGGTTTGCCCTAGGAATCAGAATCCGCGTAGTTCGAAATGGATAACCCGTTCTAGGTTAATGATTGAGAACCTATTCTAGGTTTAGGGTTTAGAACCTATTCTAGGTTTAGGGTTTGCCAAGGGGCAAATCGTCCTAAATTACCCTTTTCATTTTAGGGTTTTCTACCCTAATTGTTATTTTCTTTCCATTTTTTAGGATTTTCTACCCTAATTGTTATTTTCTTTCCATTTTAGGGTTTTCTACCCTAATTATTTTCTTTCCATTTTTAGGGTTTTCTACCCTAATTGTTACATTCTTTCCATTTTTTAGGGTTTTCTACCCTAATTGTTATTTTATTTCCATTTTTTTAAGATTTTCTACCCTAATTGTTACATTCTTTCCATTTTAGGGTTTTCTACCCTAATTATTATTTTCTTTCCATCTTAGGGTTTTCTACCCTAAATATTACTTTCTTTCCATTTTAGGGTTTTCTACCCTAATTATTATTTTATTTCTATTTTTTAGGGTTTTCAACCCTAATTGTTACATTCTTTCCATTTTAGGGTTTTTTACCCTAATTATTATTTTATTTCTATTTTGTAGGGTTTTCTACCCTAATTGTTACATTCTTTCCATTTTAGGGTTTTCTACCCTAATTGTTATTTTATTTCCATTTTTTTAAGATTTTCTACCCTAATTGTTACATTCTTTCCATTTTAGGGTTTTCTACCCTAATTATTATTTCCTTTCCATCCTAGGGTTTTCTACCCTAAATGTTATTTTCTTTCCATTTTAGGGTTTTCTACCCTAATTATGGCAATAAGCATCCAAACATGACAGTAATCATCTAAATATGACAGTAAGCATGTGGCAGACAAATATGGCAATAAGCATGTGTAGCATTCCAAAATAGCAAGAATCATGCAAGCATCAAGATGGTGGACATATCAACATGGAATCCAATGGTTCAGATTTAATGTCATCACATAATCTAATGGATCAAATTTTATCAATCAATGGCTCAAAATCAAAGGTCATAATTAAATCATGTAAAAATAACTTAACATCAAATGGCCATATACAAATTTGCATTAAAAAGTTTCAAATCAATGGTCACAATTAATCACATCAAAGTCCCAAGATCAGATCCAGATCAGATGACCATAATTTAATCATCCAAAATCCATATCAATGGTCCATATTTAATCACCTTAAATTTCAAATCAATGGGACCAATTTCATAAAATTCTAAGCATTTTCAGATCAATTTTGATCATATGAAATTCCTACATGTAATTGATCCAATTAATCACATCAAATTCCCAAGATCAGATCCAGATTAGATGGCCATAATTTAATCATCCAAAATCCATATCAATGGTCCATATATAATCACCTTAATATCCAAAATCAAATGGCCCAAAAATTTCACTTAAAATTCCAACATCAAGGGTCCATATTTGTTTCACATCAAAATCCCAAGTTCAATGGTTCATAGAAATTTCAGTCATGGCTAAAATGATGATCAAGTTAATCACATGAAACTTCAAGCATATGATGGACCAATTTCATAAAAACTTCGAACAAGTGGTCGGACCCATTATCACCACAGATATTTCATGATCAAAACTATTATCATCATATAAAATTTCATGATCAAATGGCTGAAATTTAAGCACATAAAAAATCCATGTAGTGGATCAAATTAAATTCATGCCGGTGACTAAAATTTAATTAAGATACATACAATGGCTTACATGGGATCAAGGGTTGTGATGGAATCATGGGCAAGACTGGTTTGTGCAGTGAAACTGGGTGATAGGAGAGATGAGGTGTTCGGTTGAGGGTTTAAGGGAGCAGGTGGTAGGAGGTTGGGAATGGTGGCTTACGGCAGAATAACAGGTTTGCTTGATGGGATTTTTCATGAAGTTATACTAAAATAAAGAAAAGGTATCGAAGCTTACCTCTTTTACTCCTCTTCTCCTCGATCTCCTATCCCTCTTCCATTTTTTTCTTTTTTTTTTATTCTTCTTCCAACGCCCTCTCTCTCTCTCCCGATCTTCTCCTCTCGATCCTCCTTCTTTTCTTTTTTCTTTTCTTATTCTTTTCTCCGACGCCCTCTCTCTCTCCCCATCTTCTCTTTCATTTTGTTTTTTTTCTGTTTTTTTTATTCTCCCCATCTCACCGATCCTCTCTCTCTCGATTCCCTCCCTCTTCGGCCACTCTCTTCTCTTTTTTTTTTATTATATTTTTTCCCCCTCTTTCATCTCTTGGTCCTCCTCCTTTTTATATTTTTTTTCTTCTTCCTTTCTTCTCTCTCTCTCTCTCTCTCTCCCTCTCTCTCTCTCTTCTTTCGGTTTCTCTCCACCGCCCTCTTCTTCTGATTTTTTATTTTTTTATTATCTTTTTTCTCTAACTGCTGCCTCCCCCTTTTCCACGGTATTCTCTTCCCTTTTAGAGAATATTTTCATCATTATTTTAAGAAAGGGAAGTGTGAGATGTCTCCCCCGCTCCCATGTGTAATCCACTTTACTTTTATAATCTTTCTTTATTTCTCCATTACATATCTTTCTTTCTTTGTTTTGTTGAAAACGTGAACCCTTTCCACCATCATCTTTTCTTACTTTATTTTATTACATCCCATTCCATATAATCCATTCCATATAATCTCTTTTTTCCTTAAGCCAAATATTCCCCTCCATCAGATCTAACTCAATCTCTCTCGGATCTCTCTCTATTCTTTTTTTTCTTTTTTTATTCTCCTCCCTCATTCTTCTCGGATTGCCTCTCAATCTCTCATCCTTCCTTTTTCTTTTTTTATTCAGATCCTACTTCCTTTTTATATATAAAACATATAAGTATATAATATATTAATATATTAATATATATAATATAATATACATATAAGACATATGTATATATCATATGATATATTATAATATATTATATATTATATAAACATATAAATAATATATAAAAGAAATACATGCATATGCACCAACATGAATTGGTCCGAATTGACAAGGATTGACTGGGTTGGGCCAAGACTAGCTTGGATTGAGCTGAGTTGACTGGAATTAATTGGGTTTTCTCTCTCTATCGTTTCATGGGCCACTTCCGCTGTCATTCCGTACGGAATTTTCTGATAGCCTTTACTCCACATTTTTTGTGTTCACTTTGTAGAACATTAAAAATGAGGAATATTGGAGCTTGAATCAACTCATTTGGAAATAAAATGGCCAACCTATGAATTTTTGAAGTTTAAGCAGGCCAATTATCGATAATTTGGCTGATCATCTCCATGAGATCCTTCGGAGGCTTCTACTCGAGATTTTCCACGTCCACTTTGTAGGACGTCACAAATGAAGAACAATGGCCTTGGAATCGTCTAAATCCGATGTAGAACGGAAAAGATATGAAGCTTTGAAGTTCTAACGATAACTTTGCATGCAAGCTTGCATGGGACCCACTAGTGACTTCTACCTGGGATTTTTTATGTCCACTTTGTAGAACATCATTAATGAAGAATAAAGGTCTTGGAATCATCTGAATCCGATGTAGAACGAAAAAGATATGAAGCTTTGAAGTTCCAACGATAATTTTGCATGAAAGCTTGTATGGGACCCACTGGTGACTTCTACCTGGGATTTTTTACGTCCACTTTGTAGAACATCATGAATAAAGAATAATGGTCTTGGAATCATCTGAATCTGATGTCGGATGATCAATATTTTTTCAACCCAGAATTTCGAACTACGCGGATTCTGATTCCTAGGGCAAACCCTAGGATACGTAGGCCATTTGGGAGAAATCCAAATTCGGATCCACAATTTAGTCCACTCGGACTATCCATAGATCCACTAGGATATCCCTCATATTTTAACCCAAATAGGGTTATCCATACATTAGTCCACTTGGACTATCCATAGATCCACTAGGATATTTATCCACAATTTAGTCCACTCGGACTATCCATAGATCTACTAGGATATCTATCCATATTCCAACCCAAAAAGGGTTATCCACACCTTAGTCCACTTGGACTATCCATAGATCCACTAGGATACCCCCAATATTTTAACCCAAAAAGGGTTATCCAAACCTTAGTCCACTTGGACTATCCATAGATCCACTAGGATATTTACCTTAGTCCACTCAGACTATCCATAGATCCATTAGGATATCCATTCCCATTTCAACCCAGATAGGGTTATCCATATTTCAACCCAAATAGGGTTATTCTTAGATCCACTAGGACTATCTATCAGTCCACATGGACTATCCAGATCCTAACCCATAGGATTTCTCAACCATTCAAGCATAAATTTCAACTTGAACAATGAACTTAATCATGCACAAGCATAAATCACATCCATAAACTTTAATCACACCTGAACTACGATGGTGAACCTGATTTTCGGAATAATTCCGTGATACGTAGGCAATCTGATGGATACAGATTCGGTTCAATGATATCAAACCACTTGGTTTGGTTTGGCTTAGCAAATAAAGTCTAGCATAGGAAAGGTATAGGAGACCGATTTCGATCGGGCGGTTTGGGTGCCTAACCCCTTCCCATAACCGTAACCTGACGCTTACCCAATCTCTGGTGGACCAGAATTCTAATCTAAGGGTCATGAGTCAGTCGAAGTCTTACCTTGGGGTGAGATTTCACATTTCTAAGGTCCTAGACCTAAATCTAGGTGGCGACTTCTAAAGATTTCCATCTTTGTCCTCACAGTGGCAAAGACTTCTAAAGATTATTTGGATAACTCCTTTTAGGTTAATGATTGAGAACCTATTCTAGGTTTAGGGTTTAGAACCTATTATAGGTTTAGGGTTTAGAACCTATTCTAGGTTTAGGGTTTGCCGAGGGGCAAATCGTCCTAAATTATCCTTTTCATTCTGAATTCTAATTTTGGAAGGTTTGGCAAAGAATTCTCTTTCTTTATTAAGGTTTTATTATTCCCATTATGCCCTTCCCAAGAATGTGGGTGCCTAAATGCACGTCCCCACGCCTAGATTGTCTTCTAGAAGTGTGCAGATATGGCATTTTGACTAGGGTGTTGCATAAAATAAATTATTGCCAAAAAAATAGAATATTCTATCTAAATATGGCACATAAAACATTTATGACAAGAAATTCACATACAGATAAGATTGTTTAAAAATCTTTCAAATATGGCATGTATTGCAAATAAGGCAAGAGCCTATATGGCATGATCTAGTAGGCTATCTTCTAAGCATGGCAAGACCCTAATTGCCATTATCTTTCCATATTTAGGGTTTTCTACCATAATTGCTATTTTCTTTTTATTTTAGGATTTTCTACCCTAATTGCTACTTTCTTTCCATTTTGGGGTTTTCTACCCTAATTGTAATTTTATTTCCATTTTTTAGGGTTTTCTACCCTAATTGCTATTTTCGTTCCATTTTTTAGGATTTTCTACCCTAATTGTTATTTTCTTTCCATTTTAGGGTTTTCTACCCTAATTATTTTCTTTCCATTTTTAGGGTTTTCTACCCTAATTATTTTCTTTCCATTTTTAGGGTTTTCTACCCTAATTGTTATTTTCTTTCCATTTTTTAGGATTTTCTACCCTAATTGTTATTTTCTTTCCATTTTAGGGTTTTCTACCCTAATTGCTATTTTCTTTCCATTTTAGGGTTTTCTACCCTAATTGTTATTTTATTTCCATTTTTTTAGGATTTTCTACCCTAATTGTTACATTCTTTCCATTTTAGGGTTTTCTACCCTAATATATTAATATATTATATACTTATATGTTTTATATATAAAAAGGAAGTAGGATCTGAATAAAAAAAAAAAAGGAAGGATGAGAGATTGAGAGGCAATCCGACAAGAATGGGGGAGGAGAATAAAAAAAGAAAAAAAAGAATAGAGAGAGATGCGAGAGAGATTGAGTTAGATCTGATGGAGGGGAATATTTGGCTTAAGGAAAAAAGAGATTATATGGAATGGATTATATGGAATGGGATGTAATAAAATAAAGTAAGAAAAGATGATGGTGGAAAGGGTTCACGTTTTCAACAAAGCAAAGAAAGAAAGATATGTAATGGAGAAATAAAGAAAGATTATAAAAGTAAAGTGGATTACACATGGGAGAGGGGGAGACATCTCACACTTCCCTTTCTTAAAATAATGATGAAAATATTCTCAAAAAGGGAAGAGAATACCGTGGAAAAGTGGGAGGCAGCAGTTAGAGAAAAAAATAATAAAAAAATAAAAAAATAGAAGAAGAGGGCGGTGGAGAGAAATCGAAAGAAGAGAGAGAGAGAGGGAGAGAGAGAGAGAGAGAGAGAGAAGAAAGGAAGAAAAAAAATATAAAAAGGAGGAGGACCAAGAGATGAAAGAGGGGGAAAAAAATGTAATAAAAAAAAAAGAGAAGAGAGTGGCCGAAGAGGGAGGGAATCGAGAGAGAGAGGATCGGTGAGATGGGGAGAATAAAAAAAAACAGAAAAAAAAACAAAATGAAAGAGAAGATGGGGAGAGAGAGAGGGCGTTGGAGAAAAGAATAAGAAAAGAAAAAAGAAAAGAAGGAGGATCGAGAGGAGAAGATCGGGAGAGAGAGAGAGGGCGTTGGAAGAAGAATAAAAAAAAAAGAAAAAAATGGAAGAGGGATAGGAGATCGAGGAGAAGAGGAGTAAAAGAGGTAAGCTTCGATACCTTTTCTTTATTTTAGTATAACTTCATGAAAAATCCCATCAAGCAAACCTGTTATTCTGCCGTAAGCCACCATTCCCAACCTCCTACCACCTGCTCCCTTAAACCCTCAACCGAACACCTCATCTCTCCTATCACCCAGTTTCACTGCACAAACCAGTCTTGCCCATGATTCCATCACAACCATTGATCCCATGTAAGCCATTGTATGTATCTTAATTAAATTTTAGTCACCGGCATGAATTTAATTTGATCCACTACATGGATTTTTTATGTACTTAAATTTCAGCCATTTGATCAAGAAATTTTATATGATGATAATAGTTTTGATAATAAAATATCTGTGGTGATAATGGGTCCGACCACTTGTTCGGAGTTTTTATGAAATTGGTCCATCATATGCTTGAAGTTTCATGTGATTAACTTGATCATCATTTTAGCCATGACTGAAATTTCTATGAACCATTGAACTTGGGATTTTGATGTGAAACAAATATGGACCCTTGATCTTGGAATTTTAAGTGAAATTTTTGGGCCATTTGATTTTGGATATTAAGGTGATTAAATATGGACCATTGATATGGATTTTGGATGATTAAATTATGGCCATCTAATCTGGATCTGATCTTGGGAATTTGATGTGATTAATTGGATCAATTACATGTAGGAATTTCATATGATCAAAATTGATCTGAAAATGCTTAGAATTTTATGAAATTGGTCCCATTGATTTGAAATTTAAGGTGATTAAATATGGACCATTGATATGGATTTTGGATGATTAAATTATGGTCATCTGATCTGGATCTGATCTTGGGACTTTGATGTGATTAATTGTGACCATTGATTTGAAATTTTTTAATGCAAATTTGTATATGGCCATTTGATGTTAAGTTATTTTCACATGATTTAATTATGACCTTTGATTTTGAGCCATTGATTGATAAAATTTGATCCATTAGATTATGTGATGACATTAAATCTGAACCATTGGATTCCATGTTGATATGTCCACCATCTTGATGCTTGCATGATTCTTGCTATTTTGGAATGCTACACATGCTTATTGCCATATTTGTCTGCCACATGCTTACTGTCATATTTAGATGATTACTGCCATGTTTGGATGCTTATTTCCATAATTAGGGTAGAAAACCCTAAAATGGAAAGAAAATAACATTTAGGGTAGAAAACCCTAGGATGGAAAGGAAATAATAATTAGGGTAGAAAACCCTAAAATGGAAAGAATGTAACAATTAGGGTAGAAAATCCTAAAAAAATGGAAATAAAATAACAATTAGGGTAGAAAACCCTAAAATGGAAAGAATGTAACAATTAGGGTAGAAAACCCTAAAAAATAGAAATAAAATAATAATTAGGGTAAAAAACCCTAAAATGGAAAGAATGTAACAATTAGGGTAGAAAACCATAAAAAATGGAAATAAAATAATAATTAGGGTAGAAAACCCTAAAATGGAAAGAAAGTAATATTTAGGGTAGAAAACCCTAAGATGGAAAGAAAATAATAATTAGGGTAGAAAACCCTAAAATGGAAAGAATGTAACAATTAGGGTAGAAAATCCTAAAAAAATAGAAATAAAATAACAATTAGGGTAGAAAACCCTAAAATGGAAAGAATGTAACAATTAGGGTAGAAAACCCTAAAAAATAGAAATAAAATAATAATTAGGGTAAAAAACCCTAAAATGGAAAGAATGTAACAATTAGGGTAGAAAACCCTAAAAAATGGAAATAAAATAATAATTAGGGTAGAAAACCCTAAAATGGAAAGAAAGTAATATTTAGGGTAGAAAACCCTAAGATGGAAAGAAAATAATAATTAGGGTAGAAAACCCTAAAATGGAAAGAATGTAACAGTTAGGGTAGAAAACCTTAAAAAATGGAAATAAAATAATAATTAGGGTAGAAAACCCTAAAATGGAAAGAATGTAACAATTAGGGTAGAAAATCCTAAAAAATAGAAATAAAATAACAATTAGGGTAGAATACCCTAAAATGGAAAGAATGTAACAATTAGGGTAGAAAACCCTAAAAAAATGGAAATAAAATAATAATTAGGGTAGAAAACCCTAAATATGGAAAGAAATAACAATTATGATCTTGCCATGCTTAGAAGATAGCATACTAGATCATGCCACATAGGCTCTTGCCTTATTTGGAATACATGCCATATTTGAAATATTTTTAAACAATCTTACTACATGTTAATTTCTTGCCATAAATATTTTATATGCCATATTTAGATAGAATATTCTATTTTGGGCAATAATTTAATTTATGCAACACCCTAGTCGAATCGCCATATCTATACACCTAGCAAACATATTAGGTGTGGGGACGTGCATTTAGGCACCCACATTCTTGGGAAGGGCATAATGGGAATAATAAAACCTTAATAAAGAAAGAGAATTCTTTGCCAAACCTTCCAAAATTAAAATTCAGAATAAAAAGGGTAATTTAGGATGATTTGCCCCTTGGCAAACCCTAAACCTAGAATAGGTTCTAAACCCTAAACCTAGAATAGGTTCTCAATCATTAACCTAGAACGGGTTATCCATTTCGAACTACGCAGATTCTGATTCCTAGGGCAAACCCTAGGATACGTAGGCCATTTGGGAGAAATCCAAATTCGGATCCACAATTTAGTCCACTCGGACTATCCATAGATCCACTAGGATATCCCTCATATTTTAACCCAAATAGGGTTATCCATACATTAGTCCACTTGGACTATCCATAGATCCACTAGGATATTTACCCACAATTTAGTCCACTCGGACTATCCATAGATCTACTAGGATATCTATCCATATTCTAACCCAAAAAGGGTTATCTACACCTTAGTCCACTTGGACTATCCATAGATCCACTAGGATACCCCCCATATTTTAACCCAAAAAGGGTTATCCAAACCTTAGTCCACTTGGACTATCCATAGATCCACTAGGATATTTACCTTAGTCTACTTGGACTATCCATAGATCCACTAGGATATCCATTCCCATTTCAACCCAGATAGGGTTATCCACATTCCAACCCAAATAGGGTTATTCTTAGATCCACTAGGACTATCTATCAGTCCACTTGGACTATCTAGATCCTAACCCATAGGATTTTCTCAACCTTTCAAGCATAAATTTCAACTTGAACAAAGAACTTAATCATGCACAAGCATAAATCACATCCATAAACTTTAATCACACCTGAACTACGATGGTGAACCTGATTTTCGGAATAATTCCGTGATACGTAGGCAATCTGATGGATACAGATTCGGTTCAATGATATCAAACCCCTTGGTTTGGTTTGGCTTAGCAAATAGAGTCTAGCATAGGAAAGGTATAGGAGACCGATTTTGATCGGACGGTTTGGGTGCCTAACCCCTTCCCATAACCGTAACCTGACACTTACCCAATCTCCGATGGACCAGAAATCCAATCAAAGGGTCATGAGTCAATCGAAGTCTTACCTTGGGGTGAGATTTCACATTTCTAAGGTCCTAGACCTAAATCTAGGTGGCGACTTCAAAAGATTTCCATCTTTGTCCTCACAGTGGCGACTTCACTGGGGGGAATGGGTTCAGTCACACATTCGTGCGAGTAGCCGAACCGGGTCCCATGCATATGGGGCAACCCGCTAGGAGAAACACACAGCCTTGGCCTGTACTTTGTGAGACCACGACCGGTGAGCAGCCTCTAACGAGCGTTTCTTGGGTCCGCCTGGGAATGCGTTATGCTACTCCACGTCGCTTGGATCCTTGCAACATAGTATATAAAGGGATTGGGGGCCCATTATTCATCGAGCATTTGGTGATAGGTTACCCCATCCTCGTCAAGGTGGCCTTTTCTGTCCTAACCCAGATTGTAGCCCAATGTTTATTATTTTTTTGGTTCATCCCTGAACCGACCTGGTAAAATCGGTTTAACCATGACATCCATGTTCAAGACGTCGAAGTTCTGCCCGTTTTTGTCCTCGATTGGTCAACATGTTAGAATCTACACGATGAGCATCTTGAACTCTCACCCATTGGGAGTATGAGGTATGTATACACCTGTTCTACATCATAGTAGACGGTCACTATACACCCTCCATTAAGTAAGCTCGATGTGTCGAATCTCTCATTGTTAACACGTCGATTTCAAAAATCGAGTAGAAAATCCCTGTCAAGACTTAGATACCATGGTCAAGAAGAAATTTATTAGTTTGTTCATCTATGAACCGCTTTTGCTAATCATCCCTAATAAGGACGACGGATTAATATATCCATTTCAATTTCATCGAATTCGGTAATCCAATTGGCCAGACCTTGGTACCACTGATTATCCATTTTGGAATCATGAGGTCCCAAGACTGAACACATGGCTTAATCAAATTCAATTAAATTGACTCGGATAATGTTTACCCAATCGCCCTTATAAGGGATCTAACTTTTGTTTGGTTAAGTCATCTTTGATTGTGCATGTGACTTCTTCCATTCCTCTAAATGTCTAAAATATCGATATTCCTCCATTAGGAATCAATCTAACCATATCCACCCTTTTAGGGTGAGAGGCCCCTACAATTAGGGAATTGTCTTGATCTCCCATCTCGAGATCCATCCATATTATCTTTCCAAATGAATCAATGGAAGTCATGAATCCCGATCTTGATTGAACATCAAATTTTATAAGAAAGAATGAAAGATTCAGCCCCTAGGCAAATCCAATCATAGTTCCCGATTCATCTCTGAATTAAGGAATGATTCAGTCCCTAGGCAAATCCAATCATACTTCTCAATTCATCTCATAATTAAGGAAAGATTTAGCCCCTAGGCAAATCCAATCATAGTTCTCGATTCATCTCTGAATTAAGGAAAGATTCAGCCCCTAGGCCAATCCAATCAATGTTCCCTATTCACCTTTGAATTAAGGAAAGATTCAGCCCCTAGGAAAATCCAATCAATATTCCCTATTCACCTTTGAATTAAGGAAAGATCCAGCCCCTAGGCAAATCCAATCATAGTTCCCGATTCATCTTTGAATTAAGGAAAGATTCAGCCCCTAGGCAAATCCAATCATACTTCTCAATTCATCTCAGAATTAAGGAAGGATTTAATCCATAGGCAAATCAAATCATCATTCTCCATTCACCTCTGAAATAATGAAAGATCCAGCCCCTAGGCAAATCCAATCACCGTTCTCGATTCATCTCTGAATTAAGGAAAGATCAGCCCCTAGGCAATCCAATTATAGTTTTTGGTTCATCCAGAATTAAGGAAAGATTCAGCCCCTAGGCAGATTCAATTACATCCAGTTCATCTCAGAATCAAAAAAAATATTCAGCCCCTAGGCAGATCCAACCACCATTTCTGGTTCATCTCAGAACTGAAGGAAAGATTCAGCCCCTAGGCAGGTCCAATCATCATTTTGGTTCATCCAGAATTAAGGAAAGATTCAACCCCTAGGCAGATTCAATTACATCCAGTTCATCTCAGAATCAAAAAAAATATTCAGCCCCTAAGCAGATCCAACCACTATTTCTGGTTCATCTCAGAACTGAAGGAAAGATTCAGCCCCTAGGTAGATTCAATTACATCCAGTTCATCTTAGAATCAAAAAAATATTCAGCCCCTAGGCAGGTCCAACCACCATTTCTGGTTCATCTTAGAACTGAAGGAAAGATTCAGCCCCTAGGCAGGTCCAATCATCATTTTGGTTCATCCAGAATTAAGGAAAGATTCAGCCCCTGGGCAGATTCAATCACATCCAGTTCATCTCAGAATCAAAGAAATATTCAGCCCTTGATTCAACCACCATTTCTGGTTCATCTCAGAATTAAAGAAGGGTTTAACCTTTAGGCAGGTTTAATCATCACTCCCAGATCATGCTAAAATGAAGAAGGCATTCGGCCCCTAGGCTTTTTCGCCCTTCACCTCCTGTTTAGGTTCTGATTCATGTTGGAACTAGGAAAAATTCTATTCATTTGAATTCAATTAGCCACTAGGCTTATCCAACCATCAACTTTGGTTATGGTTCCAGTTCATGTCGAAACTAGAAAAAGTTCCATTCATCTGAATTTATTTAGCCCCTAGGCTTGTCCAACCATCAACTTTGGTTTAGGTTCAGATTCATGTTGGAATTAAGAAGAGTCTCATTCATCTGAATTCATTTATCCACTAGGCTTATCCAACCATCAACTGTGGTTCAAGTTCTGATTCATGTTGGAACTAAGAAGAGTTCCATTCATTTGAATTTAATCTGCCCCTAGGTTTGTCCAACCGTCAACTCTAGTTCAGGTTCTGATTCATGTCGAAACTAAGAAATGTTCCATTCATATGAACTCAATATGAGCATGAGTTAGCCTCTAGGCCTGTTCAATCATTACCTTTGGTCCATGTTCCACTTCATAAAGGAATCAAAGAGAATTTCAATCAATCCATCATCTCTATCAATTAGAGTCTAATCCATGATTGTCTTCCTTGGCCTCTATCAATCGGAGCCCAACTCAAGCAATCCTTGCCTCTAGCAACTAGAGCCCAGTCCATGACTATCAATCTTGATCTCTATCAATCAGAGACCAATTCAAAATCAATCTTGATCTCCATCAATCAGAGACCAATTCAAAATCAATCTTGATCTCTATCAATCAGAGACCAATTCAAAATCAATCTTGATCTCTATCAATCAGAGACCAATTCAAAATCAATCTTGATCTCTATCAATCAGAGATCAATTCAAAGTCAATCTTGTCTCT
Organism: Protea cynaroides; assembly: GCA_028583415.1. NCBI lineage: Eukaryota > Viridiplantae > Streptophyta > Magnoliopsida > Proteales > Proteaceae > Protea > Protea cynaroides. The sequence goes on from CM053274.1 coordinate 20,309,466, forward strand.
ATCAATCGGAGACCGATTCAAAATCAATCTCTGGCTCTATCAATTAGAGCCCGATCCATGTCCATCATAACCCAGTGCTACAAGTTAGGATCGCTCGTCGGGAATGACGAATGATAAGCATTACTCATTGCTTGTCAATAAAAATCAATTCCAGATTCTAGAGTCATCAGGAGACCATGAAACTTCAACTATGACAGTGTTATCCCATCACATGCATTTCTATCCCATTGGCCAGGAAAATGTTAGAATCCGAAGAGTTGCCCTCACATTTATCATTATTCAAAGAGAGGGAACGGAATTTCCTGAGCAATAGGGTAGACCAAAGATGAGATCTAATGTGCTCCAGGCTAGGATAAGAACCAGAATCACCGCTGGGGAATGGTCCAATGATGAAGCCCTGAGCCCTAAGTAGGGCATGAACCAGATTGACCTTGGACCCAAACTGAATGCGGTCTAATGAGGAAAGCCATTTTGCCTTAAACTGGGGCATGGACCAAATTGACCTTAGACCCAAATTGAGAGTGGTCTAACAAAGAAATCCATTGAACCCCCCAAGCCAAGGCATAAACTAGTCTAATCTTGGACTCAAAATGGTGTAGTGCAATGGCGATACCCCTTGCTCCCCAAGCTGGGGCATAAGCCAAAATGATCAGAATTCAGCTAGAAGTGGTCCATCGATGAATCCACTGAACCCCAAACTGGGACATGAACCAGAGTAACCTTGAGCTTAAAAAGCAATAGTCCAGTTATGAATGGATCCCAAACTGAAAAAAAGAGGGAGAATTATATGGAAAAGGTAGGTATCTTGCACCTATTGATAGAGGGGCATGATGAGTCTTGCTATTAGAGATCTGAAGGAAGACTTATTCCCGCAACGACTGAAGGTGGTCGTCGAAGGCGTTATGCCCAAGTGGAGCTGCTTGGACGAACTAGTGGTTTCAACTTTCTATTATCGGTATTCGATAAGTCATCCATGTCTGGGTCCAAAATTAATATGCTTGTTGACAAGTCTAGCCCAATCTGCCCTGTAAATAAAAGAAAATCACCCTGTTTGGGATTTCAAACTCTGTGCTTTGTCTCTTCCATACATTTCCTCCCAGTTTCATACATCCTCCTATTCTACGTGCGCAGTCAATTCTGACTCTGAAGATGATTGAAATGATGAGTCGTCCCCTGAACTTCTACGCCACCGGCCTCTTGAGAAAGAAAGGTCCAACCCGTCTGGGAAAGCTTTAAATGATCAATCAGGACCTAAATTGAATGCGGTCTAATGAGGAAAGCCATTATGCCCTAAATTGGGGCATGGACCAAATTGACCTTAGACCCAAATTGAGAGTGGTCTAACAAAGAAATCCATTGAACCCCCCAAGCCAAGGCATAAATTAGTCCAATCTTGGGTTCAAAATGGTGTAGTGCAATGGTGATACCCCTTGCTCCACAAGCTGGGGCATAAGCCAAAATGATTTTGAATTCAGCTAGAAATGGTCCAATGATGAAACCCTTAACCCATAAACTGGGACATGAACCAGATTGACCTTGGACCTAAATTGAATGCGGTCTAATGAGGAAAGCCATTATGCCCTAAATTGGGGCATGAACCAAATTGAGAGTGGTCTAACAAAGAAATCCATTGAACCCCCCAAGCCAAGGCATAAATTAGTCCAATCTTGGATTCAAAATGGTGTAGTGCAATGGTGATACCCCTTGCTCCACAAGCTGGGGCATAAGCCAAAATGATTTTGAATTCAGCTAGAAGTGGTCCATTGATGAATCCACCGAACCCCCAAACTGGAGCATGAACCGGAGTAACCATGTGCTTAAAAAGCAATAGTTCGGTTATGAATGGATCCCAAACTGAAAAAAAGAGGGTAAGAATTGTATGGAACCCGGAAAGGTAGGCATCCTGCACCTATTGATAGAGGGGCATGATGAGTCTTGCTATTAGAAATCCGAAGGAAGATTTATTCCCACGGTGGCGAAGGTGGTCGTCGAAGGCGTTATGCCCAAGTGGAGCCACTTGGATGAACTAGTTGTTTCAACTTTCTATTATCGATATTCGATAGGTCATCCATGTCTGGGTCCAAAGATTGATATGCTTGTTGACAAGACCAGCCCAATCTGCCCGTAAGTAAAAAAAATAAAAAAATCACCCCTTTGGGATTTCAAACTTTGTGCCTTGTCTCTTCCATACATTTCCTCCCGGTTTCGTACATCTTCCTATTTTACGTGCGCGATCAATTCGGACTCGAAGATGATTGAAATGATGAGCCGTCCTCCTGAACATTCTACACCACCGGCCTCTTGAGAAAGAAAGGTCCAACCCGTCCCGGGAAAGCTTTAAATGATCAATCGGGAGACACAAGAGTAGTCTCAAGAAACATGTATTGGAGAAGCTGCCATTTGTTCTATCTGTGAAAAGATTCCAAGGAAAGCATTACATAATAACAGATCATATCAACAGGTCAGCCAATCAGTACAAATGAGTGGAGGAAAGATGTGCCACCAAGAAGATGGAAATACCAAAGTTCTTACAAAGTATATCATCTGCAAGCAAGAGATACATGATGAATGATCAATCTCAAAATCAAAGAATGAGGTCACTGGGATACCCAAAAAAAAAAAAAAAAAAAAAAAAAAGAAAAGAAAATTCAAGCCTATGTTTTATCTACATCAATAATGGGAAGGCAGTCACATCAGATAGAAGGTGATGATTAACTTCTAGAAGACAGCATACAGATTCACCGTTCAGATAAAAGCAGATACTAGATGAGCAGTCACAAATGTTCATAAAGTTTACAAAAGATCAAAGTACTAACAGAGGCAAAGATGTTCTATCTTATTGGAAATGTTTGGAAGAAGAAGATTCAAATCCAATATTGAAAGTCAGGATTCAACTTCGCGATCAAGCGAAGCACTGCATTATGTGGCCTTCACATCCAAAAAAAATAAAGAAAAAAAGAAAAAAAAGAGAAGAAAAGAAAATAGTAAGATGTTGAATGGCATTGGAGCTCGACAGTAAGCCAATTGTCCCTCTCATTTCAAGAGGATGATAGTTCCAACCAAAGCCTGATAGCAAGTTCGATCATTCGTCGAGATTTACAGCATGTTGGACCGGACTTTTGATTTTGGCCAATTACATCCCGCCTTTACAGGAGACGATCTCATCACTTCTTCATCAGAGAAAGATTTCTCATCGGCATTAGACTCTCTCTGCCGTCCATCAATCTGACGGCCTTCCAAGGAGTCTCTATCACAAGCCCTTCTTTTGATTATCAATTTTTTATGGCATTGTATCTCATGATCATGTCATCATTTTATGTACAATTTCATAAATCTGGCTGGAACTCTCATCTGTCGTTCATTACATCCGATGGCTTCCCAAGGTTCCTATAAGCCCTTCATTTCTCAAGCCAATAAAATGGGATCTTCTCGGTAAGATAAATCCATTCTACATAAACAACCAAACACTCTCCCAATGGTAGACCCATGTGGACAGTTTCACATCCGTCCTCTTGGACCTTCAACATCAATACTTGTCAACAAACCTAAAGGTTTTAGGCCTAGATATGATCGTGACTGATTCAGAATCTCGATATAGCTTGTTGGGACACGTGTTCCATCTGAACATCTCCAAGAAAGGAAAACATAATTTGGCACCATTTTCAATTTTGGTGTGGGACTGCATTTCCCTAAGATCGCTTTTAGTGATGATTCAAATAGCTGCCCGCCTATCAATACGTGTAGGTGTCAACTTAAACAGTGGGGCAAGGCTACCCATTTGTCATAAAAGTCATGCCGTTCAGATTTCCCCTTTCAGACCATTGGATAGGACCATAATTTTGGCAATATCCTCACCACATTAGGACTCTTTATTCAACCCAAGATGGGATTGGCAAAAAGAAGAAAATGAAAAAAAAATAATGGGAAGAAAAGAAACCTCAGTAGGGAAAGGCAACCCGAGAAACCTCAATGGGCAACCTATAATACCTCAGTGGGGATAGGTGACCTGATGCAGCCCTAAAGCATTGCCCTCATTGGCCCTTCAAAGAAAAAATTCAGTGGTTCATGTAGACAAGTGTCATACCAATCTACCCTCCATAAGGAAAGGAACCCCTCTTGCTCTCCAGTGAATCATACTCGGAGGAGTTGAACAAACCATCATCTGTTGGGCTCCATAGCATTGCCTTTCAACAGAACTCTATCTTCAAATCCTGTTGGTCATGTTAGGGAGAGAGCAAATTCTCATGGCCTGGTTACGGATGTAGCCAAATTCATTCAAATCATCAGTTCCTTCATTTTTCAAAATTTAGGAAGGGCTTATCTAAGAAGTCACTTCCTGCAACCAATCTGTCAATCTTCCCTTGACCTTGGAAGCATGGTCAATTATGGATGCAATCCAGATTCAACCTAGTTCTAACTCTGTTAGATTGCCTGTGCCCTAGCATACTACAGTAGTGGTCTATCACAACATGCAGACACTTGGGGCATAGATATACCCTATGTAGAGGAATTGAACTTGATCATGAGCATTAAATCTAGGATCCATTGTCTAGTCTGAAGTCACTGACTTTCCTAGTCAATAGAAGTAGGTCTGTCCAAGTTGGTTTTTACCAATTTTTTAGTTCTCCTAATCCTGTTGATGAAGAAAATCCAATGTGGTCACTCACCTGTTAAGATTTGGTCACCAAATTCTCTGAAGGAACACTTCGAATCCTTTGCTCCTCGTGCCTACTTTGGGGCCATGGTTCATTCATCTTTCAAAATTGACACAACAATGTTGCAATGCCCTGAGCTTTTCATGAGCCTAGATCAAGGGCCAAACCCATGTCACATTTCATTGCCACTTGGCTGTTCTACCAATTTGGTCTACCATAATGCACAGTCAAAGAACTTAGTTGACCAGATGTCCCTTGACAGTTTAACACCATGGTCAATCAATAAAGTCACTTTGGTTAAAGATTGTCAAGGTCCCCTCATTCTTGTCCAAAATCCTCACTAGAGTTTCTTTCAATCCAAAATCCAACAACACCAATGTTGGCTGAAGAAAATCATCACCTTCAAATTACATGGAACCCTTCAAAGGAAGTAACCAAGTCATCTCTACCGTGCTGAAATTGAGTCAAACTTTCAGTACCAGATCATAAATGGAAAATTTCAAATCTAGGTATCATGCCAAAGAAAGTCCATGACACCATTTCCATCGATGTCATGTTTTGTGCCTTCACCAATAAAGTAGGAGCAAAAAACTCAGAAAACTGCCAAGGAATTCACCATCATTTCAAATATGTCCAACAATCTATAGGTTCAAAGTCAAGAGACTTCCAAGATGGGGTAGATTTCAACCCTAAAGGTTCAAAGTCAACAAAGCCTTCCTGTATGGGTCACTTTCAAGCATCCTAAAGGTTCATAGCCATAGAGCTTCCAAGAAGGATATTCCTATTTTCAATCCTGAAGGTCCAAAGCTGGTAGGAACTGCCAAGATGAGTCATTCAGTATCACCCTATAAGTGACCTTCTGAGTTCTTGCTCATTTCAGAATCAATAGCAAATTCCTCACCCTAAAGGTGACCTTCTGAGTTCTTACTCATTACAGAATCAAATGCAGAGCCCTAGCTCATCCAAATTTCAAATCAATCTCAGTCTATAAGTAAATCAAATGTAGAGCCCTAGCTCATCCAAAGATCAAGTCAATCTCAACCTATTAGTGAAGCAAATGTAGAGCCCTAGCTCATTCAAAGATCAAGTCAATCTCAGCCTATAAGTGAATCAAATGCAGAGCCCTAGCTTATTCAGAAAATCAATCTCAAAACCTCAATCAAAAGAGCCTCAGTTCAATCAAAGAGAAGACATCAAGTCTTCCATCCAAACAAATCAAATCCGAGCCCAAGCTCAAGCAATCAGCCTTGTATTCACAGCCTAGCTCCATACAAGAAGAGGTTTATCAGCCTACAAATGGATAATGCCGGGTCCAAGCCCACACATACCTTGCATTGAGTTCCACCTCAGTAAGAAGAGGTTCCCAACCTACAAATGAGCCTTGTATTCACAGCCTAGCTCCATACAAGAAGAGGTTTATCAGCCTACAAATGGATCAAGCCGGGTCCAAGCCCGCACATGCCTTGCATTGAGTTCCACCTCAGCAAGAAGAGGTTCCCAGCCTACAAATGAGCCTTGTATTCACAGCCTAGCTTCATACAAGAAGAGGTTTATCAGCCTACAAATGGATCAAGCTGGGTCCAAGCCCGCACATACCTTGCATCATGAGTCACCTCAGCAAGAAGAGGTTCCCAGCCTACAAATGAGCCTTGTATTCACAGCCTAGCTTCATACAAGAAGAGGTTTATCAGCCTACAAATGGATCAAGCCGGGTCCAAGCCCGCACATACCTTGCATCATGAGTCACCTCAGCAAGAAGAGGTTCCCAGCCTACAAATGAGCCTTGTATTCACAGCCTAGCTTCATACAAGAAGAGCACTCACCAATCTTCCAAGAAGAGTAAACCTTCTTACCAGTCGAACTACGTTCTCGGCTTGATTTCTAGGACACCCTTAGAATACGTAGGCAGTTTAGGAAGAATTACCCTAAGTGCAGCCCAATAAATAATATCACTCATACTCCAAAAATGTGGTTCTTTTATCTTTAGCCTTCAACTGATAACAATCTCGGCTAAAGAGGGGCATCTGTAAGCACCCCATTTTTGCCACCCTCGGCATAAATGAACCAATATGGCAGGTTTCTGACCTTTAACCCAAAGATTTGTGATTCTCCACTAATCCCCACAGCAGGGTCATGGGCTATTATCTGCATAGATGCATAGGTCATAGAATTATCTTCGAAACGAGACCAGAATTGCTCAATTCTGATATCAAATGAGGAAGATACGACCATTTTAGTCGGATGATACATATAGGGGAGGTTTCTGAAATTATTATAAATAATAATCCCAGGGGCCTTCATGTAAATTATCCTAAGTGGATCTATGGATAGTCCGAGTGGACTAAGGTGTGAATAAATATATCCTAGTGGATCTATGGATAGTCCGAGTGGACTAAATGTGTGGATAAATATCCTAGTGGATCTATGGATAGTCCAAGTGGACTAAGGTGTGGATCCGAATTTCAACCGCGATCCTAGAGTAGTCTTCCACAAACCTTCAATAGTACCCAGCTAAACCCAAGAAACCTTGAATCTCTATGACTGATTTTGGCACTTTCCAATTTATGATGGCTTTAATTTTATTGGGATCCACCCTAATTCCTTCTGCTGATAATACGTGACCTAGGTTAGCCACTTATTTCAGCCAAAAATCATACTTCTTAAACTTGGCATATGAAGTCCTTTTTCTTAGCCTTTGTAGTGCTTGAGGCAAATGTACCTCGTGCTCCTTTTCTTTCTTAGAATAAATCAAGATGTTGTCGATGAATACTATGACCGAAGTATCCAACATATCCTGAAACTCTCGATTCATTAGTTCCATGAATGAGGCAGGAGCATTGGTTAATCTAAATGACATGATCAGAATTTCATTGTAAGACCCGCACTCCACAAATCCGATCTAACATGGGTTAACATGTTGTGATAGGTCTTCCCATTATAACCGGGCTAGAAGATACGGTCGGATGATAGGCCACGCATTTAAGGTACAACTGAAAACTTTAACCTTGTCCAGTCTGATTAGTTGAGGTTGTTCGGTCTTGCATATTGTGCGACCAGATACATGACCGGACAAGCATAAAATCAACTCTCCAAGAATAGGAAAGTTTCCTAGCTTGCTTAGATTACTCTCCTAATCAGGAGAGGATTCTAATTAGGACACTACCCCATATATATAAGCTTCATTTTACCATTCTTTCTCTCTCTTTAGATCAACCACAAACCCTAAAGGCTTAGAAGAGGATCTGAGAGAGAGTTGTGGAGAATAAGAGGCTGTGGAGATGGAGAACTCACCGTCGATTTCCAGCAACATTGTCAAGAAACCAACGGTAAGTTTTCTATCATTGTAGATAGGTTAGACTGTGTCTATGTAGAGTTAGAACTCCTACCAGCAAAGACTTGCTGATGGATTCCAGCATAATAAGAATCATGTTACTGAATTGGCTAACTAGAATCCATGAACAAGGGTGTGAGTAGGAACTAGGGTTTCAATGGAAAACCTAACCTTAACATGTTCTCAACCATAGAACTACATAGGAGGAACCCTAGAATAAATAGAAGGATCAACTCTGAGGAAATATACAGACAAAAGAGCAACCTGGTGGTTGTTCGGTCTGACTGATCGGTTACACTATAGTGAGACCGATGGCAGATCCGAACACTTTCAGGAAGTGTCTCAAGGTTGTCTAGATTGATGTCCAATCGAACATTATGCCACACCGGATATGCCACCAGACAATGTTTGGAGTGATTGTTTACCAGTCCGAACTGTAAATCCGATGATGTAAACTTTGTCAGAATAAACCTTAATTTGATCCTTCTTTTTATCTAGGACTCATAATCAAGCAAGGATAACTTTAACATATCAGAGAAGTGTTGGAATTATTCAACAGGTGAGGGACAAGACCCTAAACTAATTGGTTAATAATAAACTACCATATGTGTTGATGATTTGCTTGTACTATGCATATAACATGTCATCCAATATCTGTTAGTATTGTTCATGCATATTAATTATTTTTGAATTATGATGTGTTTAAGGATAGGCATGTGTTTGTGTGTGGTTGGTGTGTTGGGTAGAGAGAGGTTGGACCCTTGATCCATTCATTACACTGACATCGTCGTATCGCCATCTACCTTAGTGTGCTTAATACAAGATGGAGTATCAAGGGGAGTCAGTATTGGGCATAGCTTTACCATTAAGCTCTAGCTCTATCTCTATTTCGAATTGAAGGATGCAGGGGGCCTTGGAGATAATTTTGATGTTATCTAGGATTGGTTAGTAACGTACCCATTTTGCAAGCCCTCGCTAATAGGGGCATATGTACTAGTATGGGGTAGGGTATCAGGGGAGTACTAACGGTTTGGTTGTAGCATGCCATTGGGCTTTAGTTGTCTCTCTATCTTATAGTGAGCATTGTAGGGTGACAGTAGTTTTAGTTGGAGCCTGACCGTTGGGTATACTCATACTCTCGTGTATGGAGGTGTGGTTATAGCCTATCCTTACCATAGCACATTGTAAACTTTACCAGACCCAATGATTATATGTTATCTCATGCATATTACTTGCTGCATGTTTTGTTTCTCACTGAGCTAAGTTGTGAGCTCATCCCACGGTACCGTTTTCTTTTTAGCTTCTGATATTGTAAGTTATACTGTGGATGATTACGTCAATGCACCTTCGTTTGGAAGAGTAGAAGCTATGGACGTATTGTCACACCCCAATTCTGATCCAACCAGAATGGTGTGAGTGAACCGTCATCGAACCAACGGTTCACACCAGGATCTCGAATAGGCCGTGTCCATTAATTATTAGGTTTAGGTCAGATTCCCTTACCTGACGCTCGTTCGATAACTTGCTCCACGTCGCAAGATCCAAACGATAAGTCACAAAGTCCTACAATATTATTTGGGTTTCATTAGAATACATTGCTTAGGGTTTCATGTTGGTCGGAAACCAACAGAGATCACAAACTACCCTCACAGAGCTGACCGGAGGCATGTACCGGTCGTAGCTCTGTGGGAAAGACTGGCGACCGGTATGGTCAGCCGGTCCCCCACAGACAACCTCCCGAGAGATAGCGGTCGCACATACCGGTCGCACTATGTGCACCCGGTATAGTCGACCGGTATGTCTCCGGAAGACCATACATGGGTTTTTCGACTGCCGACGATCATCCTCCATGGATTTTCAGGGTTTCTCCTATCCATTCTAAGTCTAGGCTTTGAGTTAGAGTTATCCCCAACTCATTCAAGTCTCGTTTCGATGAATATCATCTCGAAACTCGAATAAAGGGTTTGACGGCAACTTAGGGTTTATTGGCGAAATTAGGGTTTTAGATCAATACCTACTTTGCATGGTATTGATCCACCCACACAAGTAACATAGGATAAGAAGATTGATTCGAACACTTACCGTTGACAGGCGTAGCGTGAGCTTCGTCGAACGGTAATGGCGGCTCCTTCTTCTTCCTCCTAGCTCCTTCTCCTTTCCAACCTCTTTCTTTTCTCTAGGGTTTGCGAGAGACAATGGAAAGGATTTGAGGAGGCTTAAGGGTGTATTTATAGGCTAGAAATAGGGTTTAGTAACCCTACTAGGATTAGGAAACTTCTAGGATTTGAAATCAGGAAAGCGGGACCCACAGAGACCAATTTCCAGATTCCCGTACATAGCTGCGTAGGCCATACCGGTCGACCGGTACCATCGACCGGTATACCTAAAATCAGGTATAATTGGTCGACTTCGGTCTGATTTTGTACCTGTTTGTTATCCGCTTGCCCCATCTGGCCCGGTGATGATCGAAAGACTTGTCATGACACAAAACCAAGGTTTAGACCGGGTTTTCAGAGTGCGGGTCTTGCAACTCCACCACCCTTAAAAGAAATTTCGTCCCGAAATTTGCATATAGGTTTCACAACTCCCCTACCCTTAAAAGAAATTTTGGCCTCGAAATTTGAACGTACCTTGATCGTCAAAAAGGTTAGGGTACTCCTTCCTCATCGCGCTCTCTTCTTCCCAAGTAATTTCCTCCACATTTTGTCTTCTCCAATGCACCTTCACATAGTGGATATCCTTGGTTCGAAGTTGCTGAACTTTTCGGCTTGAGAGCATTACAGGCACCACTTCGAAAGTTAAGTCTTCAGTCAAGTCTAGAGGATCAGCGATCAAGATATGCGATGGATCTCTGACATACTTCTTCAGTAATGATACATGGAACACATTATGAACGCTAGACATAGATGGTGGTAGATCCAATTGATATGCTACATTACCACGTCGATTTAATATCTCATATGGTCCCACATACCTGGGGCATAGCTTCCCCTTTTTACCAAACCGTTTCAGACCTCGCACCGGTGATACCTTCAAGAATACTTTGTCACCCACTGCAAACTCCAGATCTCGACGTCGATTATCCGCATAGTGCTTCTGTCGAACTTGAGCCGTCTTTACTCTTTCTTTGATCTGATCAATCACTCGGCAAGTTTCTTCAACAAACTCCGGTCCTACAATTCTTCTTTCCCCTACTTCATTCCATAACAGAGGTGTACGACACTTCTTCCCATAGAGTGCTTCATACGGGGCCATCTGAATTGTAGCCTGATAACTGTTGTTGTAAGCAAACTCGATAAGTGATAGCTTCTCATCCCAAGCTCCTTTGAAATCTAATGCACAAGCTCGGAGCATATCTTCTAAAGTTTGAATGGTTCGCTCTGACTGTCCGTCCGTCTGAGGATGAAAAGTTGTACTGAACTTCAACTTGGTTCCCATAGCTTTCTGTAATCCTTCCTAGAACTTCGATGTAAAACGGGGGTCTCTGTCAGATACTATACTCTCCGGAACGCCATGAAGTTTGACTATATTATCAACATATAACTTGGCCAGTTTCTCCATGGTATACTGAGGTCTGACCGCAATAAATCGAGCTGTCTTGGTGAGTCGATCTACTATAACCCAAACTGCATCCACTGACCTTGGTGTCAAAGGTAGGCCAGTGACGAAATCCATGGTGATATAATCCCACTTCCATGCAGGTTCTGGTAACGGCTGTAGTAAACCTGTGGGTCTTTGCCTTTCCGCTTTAACTTGTTGACAATTCAGACATTGGAACACAAAACGAGCTATATCTGCTTTCATACCCCTCCACCAATATAGTCTTCTTAGATCATGGTACATCTTGGTACTTCCTGGATGTACCGAATATGGAGTATAATGAGCTTCAGTCATCACTCGGTCTCTGATATCGTAGTCCTCACTCTCAGGTATACATAACCTTCCACGATACCTGAGTACCTTGTCTGAATCCAAGGTAAAGTCAGGATTGCACGTACCCTTCTCCAAGTCTTCTTGCACTGTCTTGAGATGAGGATCCTGCAGGATTGCTACTTTGACTTCATCAACTAGATCCGATGAGATCTTCAATGCGGCGAACATCATAGTGAACTTATGAATCAAGCCTTGCTCAACTGGATCTTCTGCAGTCTCGATAATATGTTCTTCGTCACCTTCGATTGAACTAGAGGCTGTGGCACACAATGCAGCATTTGTACTTGGTCCTGCCTCAGGTTTCGATGCCCATTTTCTGCTTAAGGCATCAGCCACAACATTTGCTTTGCCCGGATGGTACTGGATGTCGCAATCATAATCTTTTAACAATTCTAGCCATCTCCTCTGTCTCATATTCAGATCCTTCTGAGTGAAAAGATAAGTTAAGCTCTTGTGATCTGACTTGATCTGAAACTTCTCACCGTACAAGTAGTGTCTCCAAGTCTTGATTGCATGTATACCCGCTGCTAGCTCCAGGTCATGCGTAGGATAGTTCTTCTCATGCTCCTTCAACTGTCTTGATGCGTAAGCAATCACCTGTTCTCCTTGCATCAATACACACCCAATACCCAACCCTGAGGCATCCGTATATAAAGTAAACGGAACGCTTGGTTCTGGGATGGTCAAGATAGGTGCAGAGACAAGTCTTGACTTCAAAGTCTGAAAGCACTTCAAGATAGTTTGTGATCTCTGTTGGTTTTCGACCAACATGAAACCCTAAGCAATGTATTCTAATGAAACCCAAATAATATTGTAGGACTTTGTGACTTATCGTTTGGATCTTGCGACGTGGAGCAAGTTATCGAACGAGCGTCAGGTAAGGGAATCTGACCTAAACCTAATAATTAATGGACACGGCCTATTCGAGATCCTGGTGTGAACCGTTGGTTTGATGACAGTTCACTCACACCATTTTGGTTGGATCAGAATTGGGGTGTGACAACTTGGTATCAGAGCTCTCGGGCTCTGTTCCAACAAACCATATTGCACTTAACTGGGTCGATGAACTGAGATAGGAGAAAATTAAAAATTTTAATACAAACACACCTTAAGCATTGTTTGATACCTGAGACGGACTAAGAAAGAGAATAATGTACTATTCTAATTATGAAACTTAACATGTGCACATACACTAGTTAGGTGAAACCATGAAACTTTCATTAACAAGGAAAAATTGTAGCAAATGAAATAGTGCTACAGGGTACAGTCCACAAACCAGACAGTTACCCTGTTATATATACATCAGTCATAAGAAAGAGAAAGTAAAAGGGGAAATCATGGGGTAGGGGGCCTAGGAGGTATGGGGTCCACTATATCATAGTCTCTCTCGTAAGCAACCCTGAGCCAGTGCACCTGATCCTGTGTGACTCGGAGGCTGCGAGTCAATTGTGCTAGGTCACGGCTCATCTCCTGTTGAGCGTCCCTGAGCTCCATAAACATACCCATCACTGAGTCGGGAGGAGCCTGAGATGGTCCAGCTGTGGGGACAGATGGTGGTGGTGCAGGTGCAGGCTGTGGGGCAGGCACGGGTGCTTCCCCAGCCATATCGTCATCATCGTCATCACTCACATCTGCCGCATAGGCCGCATTGGCCGCGGTTGCTGTTGCTGCTGCTGCTACTCTCCCAAGTGGATGAGGGCGAGCCTCCAACTCATCGTCACTAACCGGCAGATCGACCATCTGCATCCTCTGTATCGCATCCCAGTCAATGTCGGGGGTCATGATGTCCTCGACGGCTACTTCTCCTCTGAAACTCACACCCAGACGGCGAAGAAGGAAAGTGACGAGACGGCCATAGGGAAGGTTGCTGGCCCAATCGACCACGGCCGCTCGATGCATAGTCCGGATGATGAGGTAGGGAAGTGAGATCCGCTCCCCTGTGCAGACGCAATAGGTGACGTACTTGGTGAGCTGGGACAACTCACTGTAGTGGCCGCTCTGTGGCACTATATCGTGCTAAATAATGCGACTATATACCCGAGGTATAGGCTTCAGGCTAGCCGCCTTCATAGGGGCTCCAGGGTTTAAGATCTGATGTGCTATCTCTCGCCGCAAATCATCAGTCAAGTAACCTTTCGCCTTGGGGGCGCAGTACACCAAATATCCATCATTGGGAACCCCAAGAAGATCAGTCAACTGGTGGGTGTTGAATGAAATATGTACACCCCGGACGTAGCTGGTAATGCGTAGATCCCTACACTGGTTCGGATCTTCGACATCCCCATCGAGTTCCAAGTTTGCATAGAAGTGCTTGACCAGGTTAGGGCGTGTGGTCTCCGTGTATGAAATAACCGGCAACCAACCTAGAGCGCCAAAATCCGTCTCCACATTGAACCGGTGCAGTTGTTCCACGTTGACCCGGCGCCCTGACTCAATACTTTTGTTATCAAACCATGGAAACCGAGCTTGAGCTTCCAAGGAGCGAAACCATAGCTCATCTAGCTGTGGAGCTGGCGGAGAGGGAACCCGAGAACTAGAACCATGTGAGCGTTTCCCGAGAGTGCATCTGGGAGCCATTTAAAATCTATAAAACAAAAGAAAACAAAAATAAAAAGTTAGATTTTGTCAAATTTTTTGGCAGCATAACGGCTATAAATTGGGAAAAAGCCTCGAACTCACCCAGAAACATGGGGAGGAGGACTTACGTAACCCCCACACTCTTCAACAAACCAATCACAAGCAATTCAAAGGAGAAATTTCAAGAAACTTAGAAAAATCAAGAAATTTTGAATTTTTATGAAAACCTAGGTCAAAAGTTGTAAAAATTCGATTTTTAGGAAAACCGTTTGGTGAAACCCCAAATTAGTTGAGGGCTTTTGCTCTTGGGGGTCCCTAAACCCTTTCCTAGCCAAAGGAAAAGAGTTCCTACGGTTAAAACATCTCGAACAAAGAAAAACCTAAATTTCTACATAAAGACGATATGGGAAATATCTAAAAACTTGAAAGAGAAGGAAGAGACCTACCTGGAGACGATGTTCTAGCTTTTGAGTGGAAGAAATCGGCTTCTAAGGTCACCGGTCGGACTGTAGCAACTCGGTTGGCAGAGAAGAATCGCCACCGAAGAAGAAAGGAGGAGAAAAAGTGAGAAAATCTCACTTTTTCCCGATTTTATAACCAGTATAGGCATACCGATCGACGGTTTTGCCTATACCGATCGACCGGTATGACCCTGTAAATAGCGACCGCTATGTCTCGGTCAGAAAATTTTTTCTGACCGGTCGACTATACCGGTCGCAACACTGTATACAGGGTGTCGACCGGTATCTCCTAGACATACGACCGCTATGTCTCGGCCAGAATTTTAATTCTTACCGGTCGACTATACCGGTCGCAGCATTTTCCACAGGGGTGCGACCGGTACACACCAAAGAGCCAAAAAAATTGAATTTAAAATTTCTAAAATTGTGTAAATTGAAATGTTACTTCTTGACTATTTTCCCTTGCATTATTCAAGACTAACACTACTATCATTGATGTTCTCACGTGTTATGTCTTTTTCTCAGATCCAAATAAATAATCTGAGATGACAGGTGGAAACGGTCGAAGGGGTCGGAAGCGTCATCATGCCAAGATGCGCCTAGAAGAAGAGCAAGCTGAACAAGACCAGGTTAGAGAACCAAGTCTTGAAGTGGAGGAGGAACAGGTCCCGGAAGTACCGACAAATTTACCTGGCCCACCTCACAGGAATTCTGAGACCATTGTAACAAACTTGGTCTATCAGATGCAGGCTCAACAGAAGGAATTTCTGAGCGAAGTACTGAAGATGCTCAGGCCAACAGGTTCTGTTCCCACTGGAAATACGCCCAAGTCAGGAGGAATTAATACTACCCAACCGATGCAGAGTAGCCCAAGGCCGAGGGGCCAAGCACAGAACGTACCACCACCGCATCGGTTTTCGTCGCCTTCTGCGTACCCGGGAGCTTATCCGTATCCACCACCATGGTACGGAGCAGACACACAGGGACAACATGATCTGAGTAGGTCAGTGGACAGATTCCTGAAGTTGAAACCTTCATCGTTCACGGGCAGGACAGGGAAACCATTGTGGCCAGCACAGTGGGCTGCTGAAATGGAAAAGAACTTCCGACTGATGACTTGTACTGAGGAGGAAAAGGTTCTGTTTGCCACTCATATGTTGAAGGAAGACGCCAATTCTTGGTGGAATTCTACTCGGGCATATCTGGAGAATAAGTATACCCTGGTTGATTGGGGAGTGTTTAAAGCGGCTTTCTTCAACAAATATTTCCCAAAGAGCTTCAAAGACCAAATGGAGAGAGAGTTTCTCAATCTGCAGCAATCTCAGTCGACCGTAGATGCTTATCAGCAGAGGTATGAAGAGCTATTCTTCTTTGCACTAGCCAGTATGCAGGAGGAGGAGACCAAGACACGTAGGTTCACCATGGGACTACGTGGAAGCATCAGAGAGCACCTTTTGGGTCTGGACAAGAAGACCCACAATGAGGCGGTGCAGGTTGCGAGGGTGATAGAGTCCAGTTAGAGGGACAGCTTCTTTGCTCAGAACAGGGGAGTGAAGAGATCCGCTGGTGAGAGCTCGGGTGGCGGTAATACTAGACCCTTCCGCCCATACAGGGCATAGACCGCTACAGCACCTGCGAGAAACAATCTGGCACCACCTGTGCCACAGTTCGCTGGACACAACCTAAATATCAAATGTTATAACTGTCAGCAGCTGGGACATGTCGCAAGGAACTGCACTCTACCTAAGAAGCAAGCTCCCCAGCAAGGAAAAGTGTATGCGGTCACCACTGAAGAGGCAGCCGCATCACCTGATGTGGTAATTGGTATGACTCTATCCCTTACTATTTGGTTTATTCTTTCAGTTTGCATGAGCATGTAGGACTAAGGGGCAATAAATTCCAAGAATTGTAAATGTAGCTGGTATACCCGCCAGAGTATTATTTGACTCTGGGGCCACGCACTCCTTTGTTTCTATTTCTTTTGGGAAGCGAATGGAGTTACCAATCAATCATTTGAACCCAAGCTTGATAGTTCGCTCTCCACTAGGAGTCGAAGTGACGTTGACCGAATATTATGGACCATGTACTGTACGTATTGAGGGCCAAGATTTAGAAGCAAGCCTAGTACTACTTGAGATGGCAGACTTTGATGTCATTTTGGGAATGGATTGGCTAGGCCATCATTCGGCCATCCTTTTATGTGGTGAAAGGAAGCTTGTGCTTACTGACAAAGAGGGAAGGGAATATAGTTTCGCTGGGATCAAGCTATCTAGGAAGTGGAAGCTGATCCTCTCCGCTCTAAAAGCTAAGAGATGCTTAGAGAAAGGGGGAGTGGGTTATCTAGTATCTGTAGTCGATCTCACGGCAGAGTCACTCAAGATGGAAGATATTGATGTGGTTCGGGAGTTCCCAGATGTGTTTCCAGAGGAGCTTCCAGGTTTACCACCAGACAGGGCTACAGAATTTGTGATAGACCTTATGCCAGGTTCGGCGCCGGTGACTAAAGCACCATACAGGATGGCCCCGACCGAGTTAAAGGAGTTAAAGACCCAATTACAAGAATTATTGGATTAGGGCTTCATACGACCTAGTATATCGCCTTGGGGAGCACCTGTATTATTCGTCAAGAAGAAGGATGAAAGTGTACGGCTATGTATTGACTACTGTGAGCTGAACAAGTTGACGATTAAGAATCGGTATCCTTTGCCTAGGATCGATGATCTGTTCGATCAGCTGCAGGGTGCAAAGGTTTTCTCGAAGATCAATCTCCGATCGGGGTATCACCAACTGAAGATCAAGGCCGGAGATATTTCGAAGACTGCTTTCAGGACGAGGTATGGGCATTATGAGTTTCTAGTTATGCCTTTCAGGTTGACCAATGCTCCAGCGTCGTTCATGGAACTGATGAACCGAGTGTTCCATGATATGTTGGACACTTCGGTCATCGTATTCATTGATGACATATTGATATACTCTAAGGACATGGAGACTCATACAGCACATTTGAGGGCAGCCCTACAACGGCTGAGACAGGAGAAGCTTTATGCAAAATTCAAGAAGTGCGAGTATTGGCTGAAGGATGTGGCTTTCTTGGGCCATGTTGTATCTGAAGACGGTATCAAGGTTGATCCAAGTAAGATAGCTGCTATAGTAGGATGGGAAGCACCAAAATCTGTTGCGGAGATTCGTAGTTTCCTTGGATTGGCTGGTTATTATAGAAGATTCGTGGAAGATTACTCCAGGATCGCTATTCCACTCACCAGATTGACCAAGAAGGGAGAGAAATTCATATGGACAGTAAATCGTTGTTAATCATTGAATATCTATGATGTGATGTTTGTGCATATTCACATGCCATCCTTTACTTTCAGTTATTATTACTGTTCATGCATTGATAGGATGTGATTGTGAGGCATGTGATTGTTTTTGTTGGTGTGTGGAGTGGGGCATGGGCCTGGGATCGCTCTTCACACTGGAACCTTTTTGTAGTATTCTGTCTTAACATGCTTGGTACGGGTGGGGTATCAGGGGAAGGTCGTGCTATGGTGGTCTCCGATATTGATGTTGTCCCGACCACTGTGGATTCCAAGTCGACGCTGGCTTGTCCACGATGCTTTAGCTCTATCTCTATGCCGTAGGGAGTTATGTTGGGATAGGGTCTACCTGCATATTGTTTTTATCCTAGTGGGTTAGTTGCGGATAGGGTATCAGGGGGAGGTGAGGTATTGTGGTCTCCAGCTCGGCCTGCACACTCTAGCTCTATCTCTATGTCGTAGACGGTTGTGCTAGGATAGAGCATACATTGTTGACATATAGGATTGGTTAGTTGCGAGCCCAGTTTGCGAGCCCTGACCAGTAGGGGCTTAGGTACTGGTATGGGTAGAGTATCAGGGGAGGTGCGGGTGTACCTTAGCTCTATCTCTATTCCATGATGGGTGCATGTGGGTTGGTGGTAGTGTGATCTACTGTGCGATGCCACACACTTGTGTATAGAGGTGCGGGGGCCACCAAACCTTTCTATAGCACATTGCAAATTTAAAACCAGACCACAGCATAAAACTGATTGTTACTCATGCATAATCTTGTGAAACTGTCTGATTGTCTTAGTGAGCTGTGTTGTGAGCTCACCCTTTGTGTACACATTGTTTTTAGATGTTGATGCAGGTTATACTGTTGACGACTACGTGAACGCTCAGGCGTATGGAGGTGTAGCTGCTTTGGATGTACAAGCAGGGGAGGATGAGCATGACGCTTCATGCGAGTGCCCTTTCTGCGTGTACCTTTGATGGGATTTTATTTAGTTGTTTCAATTATTTTTGTTTGATATTAAGAGATGTAAAAGATATTATATTTTATGGTTGAATTTGGATAATTGGATATTTACTTAAGTTATCAATAGATACTCAGTTCATTCTATTTAAAGTCTTCCGCTGTATATTTATATTCTGATTGTGGTTATGTGTAATGGTTTGTATGGGTGGACACGGCCTATTCGAGATCCTGGTGTGAACCGTTGGTTCGATGACGGTTCACTCACACCATTCTGGTTGGATCAGAATTGGGGTGTGACACGTATAGTCATTGGATAACGAGCATGACTCATTATGGGAATGCCACTATTATGTTTACCTTTGGTTTTATCTTTATGTTGGGATTATAAGACTTATAAGGTTATTATTATTTTATGTTTTGGTCGACATTGAGATAGTTGGATTTATTTATTATTATTACTTTAGATTCTCAGTTCATTAATAAGGACTTCGCTAACTATTTATTTATTTTGATTGTGTAGTTTGAATGTTGGCATGGTTCTTTTGTGATCCTGGCTTGAGTCGTGGTTTGTTAATGGTTTAATCACACTTCTGGTTCGATCAAAATTAGGGTATGACAACTTGGTATCAGAGCTCAAAGGTTCTGCCAATCAAACCAGTATGTAGTAACTTGTGTCCATGAACTGAGATAACTTAAAAGCTTTAATACAAGCACACTTTAATGAACCATGTATGTTGGATGAGACAAGAATCAGACAAGATCATAATTCATAATTAAAAAGACAGAACCAACACACACACACACACACACACACACACACACACACACACACACACACACACACACACACACACACACACACAAATATATAAATGAATTGAAATGGGTTCATACAAAATGATAACAGGGTACAGTCCATAATCCGGATAGTTACCCTAGGAAAGGAAAGAAAAATATAAGAAGCAATCAAAAATAAAAGAAGAGACAATCACTGGGCTGGTGGGGGAGGTGGTGTAGGTGCCATGTCATCATGCTCGTTGTCTTGCCCTAAGCCACTTGCAGCCAGTGCACCTCCTCCTATGTGGTGGTGAGACGCTGACTGATCTCTTTGATGCATCGGTCTATCGCATGTTGAGCCTCCCTAATCTCTCAGAGTAGTGCTAGCATCTGATTAAAAGGAGACTAAGAAGGTCCAACTACAGGAATGGGTGGGGAGCAGGGGCTGGTATGTCCTCCATATGCTCGTCCTCATCGGCTATGACCTCCTCTACTACTGCCTCGGCTGCTGTTGCTGCTGCGGCTGCTGCCCCTCTCAATGGCAGCTAATAAGCTTCCAGTTCCTCAACACCGAGGATGAAGTTGTGAAGCCCCATCTTGTAGATGGCCTTCCAGTCCTGATCTGCCATCACCATCTCCTTGTAAATCTGTTTGCCCTCCATGTTCATGCCTAGACTGTCACACCCTGTTCCCGATGTATTGGTACTACGGAATGCAACTAGATCCCTTCATACTATTTAGACATAAGAAATCCCCTTCCAGGATCATATATCATGGTACACCACATATCAATCCCCATCAAACACTCACAAGATTATCAGAGTAATTTAAAACATCTCCAATTAAAACATTTATCCAAATATTAAGAGATATCATTAGTGGAAGTCCAAAGGCTGAATACTAAAAATGACTTATTTTAACGAGGCCAGGGGAGTTCTAACACCTTAACAGGGGTCCTAAGGCTGACTAGTAGCTATTGGCCAAACATGAGAAAGAGCTCCAGCCAAACAGGCGTGCGGTAGGTGGTTGTGGTTGCACCTCACCAGGTGCTAAGCGTGCGTTGATGGTTGTGGCCACACACTTTTGCGTGGCCATTTGACTGTACCAGAACCTCAAAGGTGTTGTCTCATCCCTGTAGGTCATGTTTAAGGCTTCAGATCACAGAGGTGATAAGTAGTTGGTCGTTTTAGCGTATAGACCAAACCCTACCTCTGACATACATGAAGCATAAGGGGTTTCACTTCATGGAATTATGATTACAAGATTCTAAACCTTTAAACATGTCCAAATAAATTAAACATAGATACTGATCAAGTTTGGTCGAGGATCGACACATAAATCACGTGCGGCTGATGGCACCGACTGTACTTCACAACTAATAGGTCGTGCGGCGGATCCCTATGACTGTACGTCAAAACGTGGTCGGATGGCCATCATTTTTCTCAAGTGTATTTCTAGAATTTTTCTAATGGTGATTAAGGAGTTTGGGCTCCTAGATCCATGTCTACATTACGGTTTGGATACCATTTCGATCCAACAAATAGTCAAAATTCTGGATCTGTCAGAGAAACCTTTAGATCCAATTTCAAGTCCTTCGAATCCATCTTTGGTCCCTGATCCAGGTCTTCTAAGGTCACTCTAAGGTCTCCAATAGTCCATAGATAATTTATCTAGTCTATTTGATTTGTTATTAACCAATATTCATACTGCATGCACTATTGTTCATGATGCTTTTTTTGTGAACAGAAGTTCATATAACTTGAAGCTTCACCATTGTTGGTGAATGGTTTTTCCTCCATAGATTTAGTTATGAGAACATCCCCTTTTCAAATGTTACAATCAATAGTATGAGGGATGTTGTTTCCTTCGGTCATTAATCCACCATTATTAGTTTATTCTAATAACTGATTTATACTATGGTGAAATAATACTTACAACAATACGTCTCCTTCTTCTTCGAGTTCTCCAACAAGCAATCATTGTTGCAGAGGTACTTTCCTTCCCTTCTTTTCTTTTCTTTCTCCTTTTCTTCCTCTTTTCTTTTCCTTTTTCGTTTTGCTCTGCTGGGCGGTATTCAGAGAGATGTGTCCTCCTCTCTCCTCTTCTTCTTCTTCCTCTCCTCTCTTCCTCCTTTTCTCTCTTTTCCTTTCTCAGATTCGTGCATCAGAATTGTCACACCCCAATTCTAGCTGAACCAGAAGTGTGAGTGAACCATCACTGAACCAATGGTTCACACCAAGATTTCAATACGTGTCCACTCATACAAACCATTGCACATAACCATAATCAGAATATAATAAAATACAACGGAAGTCTTAAATTAAATGAACTGAGTACTTCTATTGATAATTTAAATTATCCAATTATTCAAAATACCAAAACATAAATAATTATCCTTACATCCTAATTATAAACCCAACTGAAAATAAATAAAATAAACAACCCAATATCCTAGAGGTGCACCCAGAAAGGGCACTAGCATGAAGCGTCATGCTCGTCCTACCCTGCTTGCACTTCCAAGGTAGCAACACCTCCAAATACTGGAGCATCCATGTAGTCCTCCACAGTGTAACCTGCATCAACATCTAAAAATAGTGTGTACACAAGGGTGAGCTCACAAATTAGCTAAGTAAGACAATCAAACAATGCAACATACATCATGCATGAGTAACATTCACATTATGGGCTGGTTTTAAGTTTACAATGTGCTATAGAAAGGATTGACAGCAACCGCACCTCTATACACTAGTGTATGGATCCATCAAATGGATCAAACACCACTGTCGTCCCACATGCACCCACCATGGAATAAAGATAGAGCTAAAGCATCTAAATCAAACACCGCCAACACTTTCCCTGATGCCCTACCCATACCAACACATAAGCCCCTATTGGAGAGGGCTTGCAACTAACCAATCATATATGTCATCACAGTAGGCCCTATGCCAGCACAGCTCCCTACGACATAGAGATAGAGCTAGAGTCTAGTGGCTAGGCTGGAGACCACAGTGCCACTTCCTCCCCCTGATACCCTACCCGCACCAAGCATGCTAAGATAGAAACGATACGAAAAGGTGCTAGTGTGAGGAATGATCCCAGACCCCAGGTCCTTTCCATTCCACACACCAACAAAAATAATCATATGCTTAACAGTCACATCTTAGCATAGCGAGTATGCATGAACAATACAATAACGGAAAGTAAAGATGACATGCGAGTATGCACAAACACCATTCCATAGAATCATAATTATTAACAATGTTTTACTGTTATTAAGTTATTAGGGTTTAGGTTTGATTCCATTACCTGATGCTTGATTGCTAACTTGCTTCGCGTCACAGAATCCAAACTCGCTATCCCAAGGTCCTACACGATGTTAGGCTTGAATTAGAATAATTTTCTTAGGGTTTACGTTGGTCGAAAAACCAACTGGGTCAAAAACACTCCCACAGTGCATACCGATCGCGGCATTGTGGGGAAAGGTGCGATCGATATGGTCGACCGGTCCCCACAGACCAGTCTCCGAGAGGTACCAGTCACAGTACCGGTCGCAAATGGTGTGATTGGAATGCCTCCGAAAGACCATTAACTCGGTTCTCGCCTTCCATCGGTCACCCCCTATTGATTCTAGGGTTTCTTCTATATATTCTAGGACTGAGCAATGAGTTAGAGTTGTTTCATGTTCCATTCAAGTCTTAGTTTCGATGATCCTCAGCCTAGAATGCGAATCTAGGGTTCATCGACTGTATTAGGGTTTGACGACAATTTTAAGGGTTTTAGATCAATACCTTGCCTTGCATGCAATTGATCAATTCATGACTAATCATCTATAATGCTTAACTTAGAGTGAAGTTCAAGCACTTACCGTTGATTCGCAACTATGGTGTTCTTCGTCCGATAGCCGACGACGGTTCCTCTCCCTCCTTCCTTAGCTCTTTCCCATTCTTCGATCTCTTTCTCCTCTCTAGGGTTTGTGAGGATCAATGAAAGAGTTCTAAGGAGGTTTAAGGGTCCTTAAATAGACTAGGATAGAGTTTAGGAAGTTTCCTTACGTTAGGAATGTCCTTAGGCATGAGATTTGGAAAGTGAGACCCATAGAGATTCGTTTCTGGATCTCACTAGTCTGCCTGCACAGACATACCAGTCGACCTGTACCATCGACCGGTATGAAAGATATCATACTTTTAAGTCCATTTTCGTACCTGGTTGTCATCCGCTAGTCCCGTCTGGCCCGGTGATGATTGAAAGACCTGTTACGACATGAATTAAAGGTTTAGATCGGGTTCATCGAGTGTGGGTCTTACAACTCCCCCACCCTTAAAAGAAATTTCATCCCCGAAATTTGCATGTAGGTTTCACAAGAATCTCTTTGCACTAACCTCTTGTTTTGGTTAGACTAAGGGATTGATGTCGATCCCTATGGAAAGTAAATTGGATAGAGGATCCCATTATAGCAATGGGGAGGATTTCCCTCTACCCCTATCTTCTTTAGACCATTAGTGATAGGCTTTCCATGTAGGGGAACAATCTAAATTTGAATCGGTGGGTCCCACGGCCAATGGTTACCAATCAGGTTCGCACACTGGGGTGCGACGGCATAGCGTGTGGCTTATGCGCAGTCGCACCACCTTTTGTCCAGCTATACCTCTTTTTTGGTCGGCCAGCTTAGGTTCGTGTGTTCTATGCCTTGGGTGGTTGCAAGGGATGGGTTTGAGACTTCTCATAGTGCACTTTTGTGCGCTCTAATGACATAGGAGGTTCAAAATAGTGGTTTTGTGTCACCTCACGGGTATGTCATCCTCTTTGGTTGTGTTGGCCCAATATATTTGCACTTGGGAAGACCCGACACATGCCCAAAATGGTTAAATTGTAATGGGGTTTGTGCACTGGTCTTACAACTCCACCCCCTACAAAAAATTTTGTCCTCAAAATTTAGGTGTAACTACGCCCTTGATCGTTGGGGTATTACTTGTATCTATCATCCACCTTCTTTGACCCTATGTTTTCTACTAGACTCAGATTTCAAGAGGTACTACAATGTGAGTCCCTTGCATTACTGTTATACAATGTTTGAAGATTCCACTGTATATAACAGATTGGCTTGTGGTTGGGATGATTTGATCTACAATAGTCAATGGTTCCACCATATAAAACGAATCTGCTTAGGCTGGGGTAGTTAAGTAGTCAGTACGTAGGGTCCCTGATGTATCTTCTTACATCACATATGGAACACAACATGGTTGTTGGAAATAGTTAGCGGTATAGCTGTCTGGTAATAAAGTTACACTAGTTTATCACTTCCCAATTCCATCACAACCAAGATTCCATATTCTTCCTTGCTTAACTTCTTTACTACATCAAAAGGAAATCTCTTTAAAGCACTAGTTCCATTGGGGAGTAACGAACTAGGAGATCTTAATTCTTCCTTTGTTCTTTCAACCTTCTCAACATTCCTCAAATTAGTCCAGTATAAAATTCCTTTTCCTACCATCAGTTCTGTATAATAAAATCTTACACCTTCTTCTATTTTGACCTCTTACTTATGAGTCATATACACATCAGTGAACTTCTATTCTGAGCATGTCGACTTCTTTATATCATTTATATTAACTCTTAAAATCATTAACACCAACTTTCTTCAGATTATTAACATCAACTTTCAGATCATTAACATCAGTGCTCATAGATCTTGATTCATATTAATACCAAAATTTACCTCCTTCGGGTATGAAGAGTAGAATATGGTATAAGCATCCAGCTTTATACATATAGACTCATTACTTCCCGATACACAAATCATTCCTCAAGATATAGAAAGTCATTATCCTTTAACAAGGTTGGGAGTCAATTTACCTTAATCGAATTCTTTGTTAATCCATTAGTGTAAGAGTCTTTATACATAGATTCTTTCATATCAACTTCTAGTTCAACGGACTTGACTTAAAAGGTTAACTTGTGCTTACATAGCCATAATAAATTTCCAATCATCTTCTTCTTTTCATAAATTGTATTACTACTTCCTATCTCTTAACTGTTATAACGACTTCTTATCCTCGAGTGTACGACAGGTCCTTGCAGTTGATTAAATAGAATATCTATCCAGGGCAAAGGTTATCTCTTCTGTAATCACTTTCCTAAAGCACTCATGGATTCTTTTCCCATTATAGGTTCTGTCCTGTAGGAAATCTTAATAAGAGTGTCGATCCTAGAGGTAGATCGACTTCACATTTTGTCTCCTTTTCTGAGGTAAACTGGTCAGTTCTTCCGAAATCACTTCTAAAATCTCATTCCTCATCTCAGTGTCTACCGTTTTAGGGTTTGTAACGATAGTGTTCCCTTAACATCACATCCTTATACAATCCTCAAGAATAGAATTTCTCATCTGCAATTCAAGATAGATAAATTCAATTCCTTCTATTTTCTCCAACTTATCTCTAACAAGTATGATCAATTTATGTTATCCTATACCTCAACTATTTTTCTTTACTACCAGAATTAGGTTGTTAATCTTGAGATTTGTAAATCGATCCATCCATAACACTTCCATAGAAATCAAATACCTTCAATAACTTAAAATTCGTATTGATAACTTTTGTCCAATTTGGACTCAACATAGTTATAGTCGATAGGACATTTCAGCTTGGTGTCCTATTGGTTGTCACCTTTCATATTTGAATTTGAAGGTCTTGTCAAATTCTTAACCTTCTTATATATATATATATATATATATATATATATCATGCGAATTTCATTTAAGTCTACAAGACTTGTTTTTACCATTCTAATATCTATAATATATGCCGATGATATATAATAGTTTAACTTAGCATGCACCAACTTTTTATATAATAGGATCAGGAGAGTACCCGTGATCCTATTGGCGATCGCATTTATTTCTTCCATTTCCTAAGGGAAAATCTCACATTCTCATGGGTTCTATTCTGCTTTGCAGGAGCAGCCATTTTGTGACTGGATGTCTCGGCAGCTGAGATAGCAACGACCATAGGGGGTGCGGCTTACACAAGGGAACTCTCCTGAATAACCACCACTGGTGCTGGAGCGGGTGCATTATTAGTAGCATGCGATTCCAATACAGGGGCAGCTGTTGGCATTGGAGTTACTAGAGGATTAGGCCCTCTCTGGAGGGTGGCCAGGAGTTCCTCTTTCATTCGTTGTTGCTGGCTCTTGATATTGCGAGCTATGCCCCTCAAGATCTCTATTACATCTTTAATTGTTAGGGATCTTGGTATGAGAGGCATCGGTATCGTATGTTCCTGAGCCACCTCGGCTGGAGCGCAGGTTCAACACTCCTTTCAATAGTCACCACTTCTGGTGGGTTCACATTCCTGGTAGGCACTCTTTTGGGGGTGTTTAGAGCCATTTGTTTGAAAAAATTTTCTATTCCTAGAAGAATTTAAACCGTTAGTCACGTCACAAATAGGAACACTTCTATAAGAACATCATGTAATGCAATGAATATGCTTAAGGTCAGCAATAATGGTTTAACATGAGCATTGTAGATGTACAAGAAAATAAACATCCAAATGGAGCAACAATAGTAAAAAAGGGACGTGCGGCTGCACAATGTGTGTGGCGGGGTTGTGCAGTTGCAGTGTTCAATCGTACGTCGATGTCCTCATTTTTAATAGAGGCACAACTTGTATTTCTCATTTCCTTTCATTTTGGGTCTAGTGTGTGACTGAAAGAGCACATACCCTTATCATATTACCTCCTTTTAAGGATTTTTTGGTGATTTAAGGCTTGTATCTCATCATTTATCATCCCATCACCTTGTCAAGGTAAATCTCATACTGATTTTTCTCGTTATTCTACCTTATACAAGTTTCAGTTTCGATTCCTAGTGTAATATCCCTTAAAATGGTTGGGAACGATGGGATTTTGTTCCAAAATCATGCCAGGGAGTGGTTATCCTACTTAACCATCATGTTTAATCTCATTCCTATTGATTCTTTTTGGTCATCAAGGTAAAAATTTTGGGAAATTCAATTTTTGCCTTGCTGTTTCCTCAAAAATTGAAATCAACTTGCTTATTACTTACTTTCCTTCAATCATTGAGGTGCTTGTCATCAAAATCTATTCATAGATCATTTTAACCTTGATTCCAAAAGATATTTGTTTCTCAAGCAGAAGAATTCTTTTCAACTTCAAGTTTTCTCCATTTCATTCGATGTCTACCTTGGCCTTTTCTAACTCAATAATTTGCAGCATTTATAATCTCTTCTAATCATTGTCGTATATTGATGCACTCGTTTCACTTTGTACTCAACAATAACACTAATGTTCTTTTAATAGATTTCCATCGCCTTGGGTTAGCCCGATTGCATTGACTTCTCTAGACATTCCATTTTTCGTTGGGAAGGAGTCATCTGTTACAGGGGCAACAAGATTTCCATCAACCTAGTCACCAAGGTATGATCAACGACGGTTTCGATCAGTAGAGGTAGCCAGGAATCGGCATCAATTTGAGCATAGACTAGTGGAGTCAGGTTGTTTCGTGAGATGCGATGAATTAGAGAGGATTGCTATTCGTGAGCATTCACTGACATGGGTTGGTTACCGGTTCTTAGGTACCAGATACCCACACGTTCTAACCTTGTGAGGCAAATTTTATTGTAACCTTAAGGTAGAACAAGGTGTGGAGAATGGCGCAGACATTTTGTCCTAAAAGATTTCCAGTTGGGTATTGGGACTAGAGATTATTTTGGACATACATAGTCTTGCCCATCTCTTGGATGTCTCTATAGAAGGGGAGCTTGTTTATGTGGAGCCAAAGATTCCAGTTGTAGCTGAGTGAGAGCTTGCATTGATACGGGAGCAGATGATGTTAGGTCCCAAATTAAGAGAAAGTAACTGTCAATTGGTTCCCAAATTATATAACCGTTGCATTGTTCAACACAATATTGTACCCAGAAGTGGTCATAGGGATGCTATTGTGCATTTTTGTGAGTTTGTCACTTACTGTGTTATCGTGCGGTGACAGCTTTTCCTTCCTTACTTTATTTTGAGAACACTGATTATTACAGTGCTCTATTCTTGGTATAGTAACTTTCCCTATGGTAGGTTGCTCACCCACATATTCCTTCAGCTAGGGATAGAACTTTCTCAAGAAAATTATGTCGAGCAGCCCGTCCATTTTAATTTTGGTTAGAATTCATTGTTCAGGCTTGGCCTTCAGGATGTTGTTCTTAGCAATGATGAGTTAGAGGGGATTCCTTGTCCAAATTCACGATCTTGACAACGGTTGGCTAAGAAAATCCAATGTAGAGTGATTCCATCCTCAACTAGGATTGTGTCAGCTTCGACGAATGATAGTAGTGATTTGACATACATCCCCATAGATTCTTCTCTTGCTCAAGGTTTAGAAGATACAACATTATTAGCAAATGAGCAAGATTACACACCACAGTGGCGAGAGGTTCAAAATGATGTGACACATGTGACGGTCCTTCATATTGGGGTTCTTGAGGTTGCGAAGCTACAAGATGTATTATGCTTGTGCTCTAGTGTCTGAGTTACAAGAGTACCATCATAAGACATAGATAGGATTGTCATCATACAAGAGGCACATGTTATAAGACATCTCAGTTGTGGAGCGACGTGTGATAGCAACTGAGAATGCCATGTGGTAGTTGCGTGACACTCTTGAGGCTACTAGATGAGAGGTGTCCTCTTTACGAAATTCATTGACGTCGATGGATTTAATCTCACCTACTGTTACTGAGGTAGAGGCGGAGACTACGACTGAGCATGGAAAAACTCATACGCGTAGTGCTAGATCCGTGACTGGGGTTCAATCAATGGCTAGAGTTCAGTAAGTGGCCGGATTCAAGGTTTCACCTTTGTTTTTCTCGCTTCATTTTGTTTAGGGTTAAGGTTTCCACTTGTAACTATACCTATCCCACTTAAATATTGTTCACTTGTTAAAGCTTATCTTATTTGGTTTGTGTATTATTTTTTTAATTTTTGTATTTGTTCTTTGGTCTCTGCCTACAGCTTATTCTCATATATGTATTATTTTATTCACCTAATGTCAGCATTTATGTTTTCGCAAGTGAGTAGGATTGATAGTGATTATAGCACAACATGCTCTGATATCACCTTTTGCCACACCTCATTCCAGACATAACTGTACTATAGAATGCAACGGGATCTCTTCATCCTATTAGGGCATAAGAAATCCCCTTCTAGGATCACATATCACAGTACACCACTTATCAATCCCCATCAAACACTCAAAAGATTAATAGAGTAAATTAAAACATCTCAAATTAAAAGATTTATCCAAATATTAAGAGAAATCATTAGCGGAAGTCTTATAAATTAAAACACCAGATTATTCAGCTAACATCTAAAAGGTTCAATATCGAAATCCAAAATAAATAAAAGAAAATTATTTTAAGGTTTATCTGGATAACATATCCAAAATATATTAAATCCCAAAAATCTAACTGTAAGACCCGTATCAAACTAACCCGGTCTTACCACCTTGAACCAGGTTTACCCATCATGGTTGAGCAAAATGGACCAAGGGCGTGAAGGAGATCGTGATCCCAGGTATTAAATCGACCCAAAAACACTTAAATTAAGGGGAGGGTCGCATACCCAGCAAGAGAGGGTCAGACCCCCCAAGACAGAAAGTCAGACCTCCTGTTTTACAGAGGGGGTCGGATACTTTAGGAGTTAGGGGGCGACGGGATCATCGACCCCCTCATCGACCCCCAGTTGCCGCCAGAAACAGAAATTAGGAATGTTTTCTAATTTCGATTGGACTCTTTCCTAAACTCAATGGGACTTATTTTGGGAGGTTTTACTCTATAAATAGGATGTCCCTAAGCCCCTTTCACTCCTTTTACAACCCTAATTGGATTGAGAGAAAGAGAAGAGAAGGAAGAGAAGAAGAAGAGAAACAAGGAAGAGAAGAAAGCAAAACGGAGAAGAGTTGCAGAGAAGGAGTATTCTTCTCAGGTATGGATACTAATTCCATGAGTCTCTACAGACCTTAGGATAGGTAATGAAGAGAGTATGATCTCGGAGAGTCCCAAACCATCAACCCATGGTTAGGTTTTTCATGGAAAACCATGGGGGAATTCACGAAAGCTATATAGGTGAATGATTCATAGTTTTAGACCATAGGATGTGTGTAGAATGGACTTTAGGAACAAGCCATAGGACCCCAAACACAAAGAATGGACTGAAAGGAAGAAAATTGACCAAAACCCACAGGGGGTCGCACAGGGGGTGGATGGCCAATCGACCCTAACAGACCCTACCTCCAACCCCCAGTTAAAAACATGGTTTTTCAATTCAGAATTAATTCTAATTAAATTCTATCGACTTTATTAGGTCTTCTAGCAATATAATAACATTATAAAGGTGATTCTAAAGCTTGGAAGAGGATCTATTAATAAGCTAAGGTGAGAGAACAAGACCAAAACTAACTGGTTAATAATAAACTGTTTTTTTTCTTGAGTCCAATGCCATATTGATTTTATGCGTATATGCTTGTATGTGCATTCAACATGTCATCCAATATTTCTATTATTTGTTCATGCATATTTACTTTATTGTTATAACATGATGATGGTGATGATGATAGGAATAGGCATGTGAATGTTTATGTTTGGCCAGTGTATATGGTGCGGGTAGGGATGGTATCAACCGGTACAGCCATGACCGTTCTTCATGGGGTGTATATTATGCCATGGTCTACTCAAGTCATGTCCACTGATGTCGTCGTATCACCATTACCTTAGCAGAACTATTATGTCGTAGAGTATCAGGGGAGGTGGTCTCGGTCCTTGTAGTCTTTGACTCTACCGGGGGGCCTTAGCTCTATCTCTATGGATGTTCTGAGGGATGCTGGGGTGAGGCCTTGGATACACTGTTTGGCATTAGGATTGGTTAGTTGCGAACCCAGTTTGCAACCCTAGCCAGCAGGGGTTTATTTGTTGGTATGGTATCAACCGGTACAGCCATGACCATTTTTCATGGGTTGTATATTGTACCATTCTGGGTGCTTGTAGGGCGACGGTGCCGTTTTCATTGGGAGTTTCCACACATTCATGCATAGAGGTACGGCGGCCACCTATCCTTTCTATAGCACAATGCAAACTTTAAACCGGACCAAAGATATGATTTCACTGCATGCATATGTATTGTTGCATTGTTTTGTTTGCTCACTGAGCCGTGATGTGTGCTCACCCTTTCGACGTCGAATATTTTTAGTTGATGATGCAGGTACAACTGTTGAAGATTATGTAAGTGCTCCAGTGTATGGGAACGTGGCGGCGATGGAAGTGGAAGAGGAAGTGGATACACATGACTCCTCTTGAGTGTGCAACTCATGTGTATTCGATTAGTTATTTTTTTCTAGTTTTCTTTATTTGGATTTATTAAGGACATGTATTTGATATTTATTTATGTCTCAGTTGATACAGAATAATTTGCTATTTAGATATTAATATCATAGTAGATTCTCAGTTCATTTTATTATAAGACTTCCGCTATTGTGTATTTACTCTGATTGTGAATATGGATCTATGGGGTTTAGATAAAACGGATATAGCCTACTCGAGATCCTGGTTGAACCGTTGGTTTGTTAGCGGTTCATCACACCATTCTGAATAGTGCAGAATTGGGGTGTGACAACTTGGTATCAGAGCATCTCAGGCCTTGTCCACTGAACTAGCACACATTCATGACAAATTGTGAACTGAGATAGGATAAAAGTAAAAACAGTAATACTAACACATTATAAGCACACGTGATGTTTGAGACCAAATTTAAAAGGAGAATAACGCATCTATTAAAGGAAGAAAAAATTTAAATATAATGTAAAAGAAACAAACGTATATACATAGTTAAAACAGAGTACAGTCCACAACCCGGACAGTTACTCTGTAGTACAAAGAAAGAGAAAAGATACAGTCATGAAGCTAGAGGCGAAGGAGGAGGCGGCGCCTCACGATCTCTATCATAGTCCTCAGCGTAGACTCTAGTCAACCAGGCTATTTGAGTCTGGGTCGTCTGCAGACTAGCTGTAAGATCGGCTACCCGCTGATTAGTCTGGTGCTGAGCCTCCATGAGCTCTCCCATCCTCATGGCTGATGTCCGCTGGGAGTTTAGTAGCTCATCCACTCTCACCCGCTGAGCGTCTAGTAACTCTCCCATCCTCATGTCTGATGTACATTGGGCGTCTATGAGCTCATCCACTCTCACACGCTGAGCGTCTAGTAACTCCTCCATCCTCAGATCAGATCTGTGATGAGCCTCTCTGATCTCATGCAACATCTCCATCATATCAGAAGGGGGGTGTGAAGGACCAGCCGCATGAGAAGGACCAGCCTCATGAGACGGACCAGCCGCATATGAAGTACCAGCTCCAGCCGCATGCGTAGGTGAAGGCGGTGGTATCGAGTCTACATCCATGTACATACGGTCATCATCATCAGCAGGCTTCGCATGAACTCCAGCAGCGGCGGCAGCTGCCTCAGCGTCAGCTATCTCTACGCGAGTGCGAGGGCGCACCATCGCGTTCCTCTCCTCATCACTGACCTGAGCATCCTGCATGCCCATCTTGCAAATAGCCTCCCAATCTAGAGGCGATGAGAAGGACTTCTCCTGAATCTTCTCATCTAATAAATCAACCCCCAGGCGGGTAAGCAGAACAGTGATCATACATCTGTACGGAAGGTAGCCAGTGTGACTGGGCAACGTAGCAGTGATCATAGTACGCATAATGATGTACGGAAGGCAGACGGGATGTCTAGTTCAAGTGTTGTACAGAAGATACTGGGTCAGCTGGGAAATCCTCTCGTAATGGCCACTCTGCGGGATCAGGTTATGCTGAATGATCTTGCAGTATACCCGTGGAGCTGGACGCATATATCATGCCCTCATCTGCCAACGGTCAGGTCGTAGAAGCTGACTATCAATCTCAGCCCTCATCGCGGTGGAGGAGAACTAGTGCTCTCCAGGAGCACAGTAAACCATGGGGCCATCATAGGAAATGCCCAGTAGGTCGGCCAGCTGTCGAAAATTGAATGAAATGTTCACCCCTTTGACATAGCTGGTGATGCGCAT
This sequence comes from Protea cynaroides, assembly GCA_028583415.1. Lineage (NCBI taxonomy): Eukaryota > Viridiplantae > Streptophyta > Magnoliopsida > Proteales > Proteaceae > Protea > Protea cynaroides. The sequence continues at coordinate 20,343,575 of CM053274.1, forward strand.
TTCATGACCCCTCTCGACATCATTGTACTCCCCCACCACCTGGAGGTTACAATAGAACTGGCGTACCAAATCTGGACAGGTGCAAGCGTCGTAAGTAATGACAGGGAGCCATCCCATATCACCAAACGCCCTCTCTACATTGAACAGGGCTAACTCAGCCAAGTTCACCTTACGACCACCCTCTACTTTCTTGCGAGCGTAGTGGGCATACTGTGCCTCAGCTTCATTGGAACGAAAATGATGAGGATCACGAACTCTGGGTACATTGGTACGAGCCATGATATCTGCAAATAAGAAAGAAAAATAGATAGTACGTTAGTAGGGTAAAAAGCCAAAATTTGGACATTATAACGATGTAAGTTGGCCAAAAGCCTCACTTGTCACCCATACATGTGGGTAGGAGAACTTACATAGGTTCTAACATATCCTACAACACTCACACAGTAGGAAATCCTAACTAATGGGATCCAATTCGAAAAAATTACGAGAAATCGAAAATTTTGACAAATTAGGGCAAAAAGAGCAAAAATTCAAGTTTCTCGATAACCAACCGATGAAACTCAAAATTTTTTGAGGGCTTTCATTCCTCGAGACACCAATAACAAAATCCCCCAATAAAAATCAAATTTTTACGGTTGGAAAAAGTTTAATTCAAAAAATACAAGTTAAATGGGTAAAAACCTAGAAATGGAAACCTAAAAACAGGTAAAAATGAGAAAACATACCTGTAGGAGTGATGTGGACATCGAAACACGGAAGCAAAATGATCAATACAGCGGAGTGGCACTGTAGCAACTCAGAGGTGAGAGATGAGTCGAAACGGGGAAGAAATGAGGGGAAATGAACCCAGAATTGGATCTTAAAAGTCTGATTTTTGGTCTGGGGGTTGGACAATTCGACCAGGATCATCGACCCCCATACCGACCCCCATATCGACCCCCAGCTCTCGGGAATCTGACAGAAAACTAGGGGTCGGACTAGGGGGTCGGACACCCATTGACCCCCATATCGACCCCCAGCTCTCGGGAATCTGACAGAAAACTAGGGGTCGGACTAGGGGGTTGGACACCCATCGACCCCCATATCGACCCCCAGCTCTCGGGAAGAACAGGTTATTCCCAGGGTCGAATACTGAGGGTCGGACATATCATCGACCCCCACCATTGACCCTGTATAGAAAAGACAATATCTTTCATAGAATGAGCAGAAAATGTTGAAATTTTATATCGGTTAGCGTGCCTATATGAAGTATAAATGATTGTCTCACGTATTTGATGATTTTCAGGCACCCCATTCTCAGGAGAAAATATGTCTGGGCGTAGAGTAACCAGGAAGAGCCGAAATGCAGTTCCACCACCACCTGTGGAGGAAACTAGTCAAGAAAATATATATGCACAGGAAAATCCACAGGGTGCACTACCAGAAAATCCGGTTCAGGCGAATCCTACAAACTTGCCACCCCCACCACCGGAGTTAGCAACCGGGGTGATGAACTTAGCACAACAGCTGCAACAAATGCAACACGCACATGCTCAAATGCAAGTTGCAATGGGGATTATGTTCCAGGTCGCACATGCTACACCCATGCAGACTAGACAAGCCAGTGCAGCACCGGTGGGCCACCACCCAGCACCTCAAACACCTCCAGTACCAGGTCCGGAAGCAGCTCAGGTTCATTATTAGTATCCACAACCTATGTTTGGGGCATACCCCCAAAATCAGATGGATCACTCTCGACTAGTTGAGAGATTTTTGAAGATGAAGCTCAGGGAATTTAACGGTAAACCGTCTGATCCGTTATGGCCAGCACACTGGATCGACAAGATGGAGAGAAACTTTCTTTTGATGACTATTACAGAAGAAGAAAA
>CM053274.1:20345942-20492132 GCA_028583415.1 Protea cynaroides
AAGATAAACAACTATGCTAGCATAACAACTCATTTCCTACTGATAGACAAAACACAATTTTTAAGCATCATAAATCTGAATTTTTGAGCATACCAATATCCACAAGTCAACACACATATTATCTCACACTATTTAAAAGCAAACATTACTTATTTTCACCATAGATATAGAACAATCATCCTAGTATCACAGCCCCCAACTATCAACCCCTTCCACCTGTTTCAACATAATGAGCAACCGAAATCACTCAAAAAAAACTTGGATTGTTACACTACCCATACCAGTACGTATTCCCCTACTGGCGAGGGCTTACAAACTGGGCTCGCAACTAACCAATCCTAATACCATCCAAATGCATCCAAAGTCTCACCCCAGCATCCCTCAATACATCCATAGAGATAGAGCTAAGGCCCTCAACAAAGTCAAAGACCACACGGTCTGAGACCACCTCCCCTAATGCCCAACAACATAATAGTTTTGCTAAGGTAATTGTGATACGACGATGTCAATGCAAAGCATGGTTTAGGGATCAAACACCCCTCCCCACATAACACACCAACCATTCTCACAAATACATGCCTATTCCTATCATCATCAATCAATATAGTAAAAATAATAAAGTAAATATGCATTAACAGGAATAGTAGTAATATTGGATGACATGTGAGATGCATATTACAAGCATTCAAGAATAGAATCAACCATGACACTGGACATAATAACAGAAAAGTAGTTTGCAATTATCCAATTAGTTTAGGCCTTGTTCCCTCACCTGTAAACGATGTCCAACTTTCTTCCAAGCCTTGGAAGTCACTTTGAATCTATTGGATACCTAAGAAATTTATGGATTTAAGTTAGGATTCAATTGTACCAAGTTACAATGGTCAAAAATCAAAATTGGGCTTTTATTGGGCGACTGATAGATCCTGTGGTCTCATGTTTATGTCGACCCCATGACGAACGGTCGATCTTATGGCTGCACTACATGAGATGGCATGTGCTACCACATGGTTTTTGGTAACTTTCCGAATAGATGTGGTCGACTTACTAATCACCCTATGCTCAACCACTGCTATGACCATACGAGGTCTGGTTGATTTCTTCTTTTTAATTTCAAGTTTTCCCTCTAGGCTCACCAATGGAATACACTCTATGATCATTCTATGGCCATTAACTCTTAGTTTTCACTAGATTAATTACCCTATCCTATTCTCCATCATTCCCTTTGAGATTTGCTTTGGAAACCCCATAGTTGAAACCTTACATTGGGTTTGATATCTCAATTTACAATGGAAACTCCTATACTATGTGTTCTATGGCTACAAAGACGAGTTTCATACCTTACTTGTGGTAGAGTATCTGAACCTTCTCTGCAAAATTTTCTCTCAGCCTTCTTCCCCAAATCTCCTTTTCTTCCTCTCTCTCTTTCTCTCTTAGGTTTAGTGTGTGAGATTAATTCAAAAAAGTGAGAGAAAGTAGAGAAACATCCTCTATATATAGAAAAACTCTCCATATATAGCTTCTTACAATTAAGAAAGAGATCCCCCTTTGATTTGAAAAGTTTCCAAATCACGGTGTCTATTTTGGGTTCATCTGATCGATCATATAGTCGCATAATCCATCGACCACATGGCTCAGAAGTGTCGACCACACGACTTATTTTGGCTGGTCTCAATTCCTTCGTCCTATGGTCGACTATACCCTTGAATTTAACTATGTTTGGATCGATTCTCTTACCTAGCCTTATGGTTTCTTCACATGGTTGGTCCACTCATTCTGGCTATGAGGGGAAGACTTAGCACGACACGGTTAGATCGGGTTAGTAGAGTACGGGTCTTATGACTCCCTCCCCCTTAAATAAATTTCATCCTTGAAATTTGCACATACCTTCCAAGTCAAATAGGTGAGGATATTACTTCCGCATAGCATTTTCTTCTTCCCATGCGATTTCTTCCACATCTTGGCTTCTCCAGGTAACCTTAACATAATAGATGTCACAGTTGCAAAGACATTGAAACTTCTGACTGGTGATTTCAAAAGGTACAACTTCAAACGTTAGATCTTGAGTCAAATCTAGTGCATCTGCTATTAGAATGTGTGTTGGATCCTTGACGTACTTCTTCAGCAATGAGACATGAAATACATTGTATAGTCCTAACATAGATGGTGGTTGCGCTAGCTGATATGCTACCTTTTCACGTCTCGCTAGAATCTCATAAGGTCCAATATATCTGGGACACAACTTTCCTTTTTGATCGAATGTTTTAACCTGCTCATAGGGGATATTCTCAAAAATACTTTATCACCTATGACGAACTCAAGGTCTCAACGTCGATTATCTGCATACTGTTTCTGATTATTTTGAGCTGTCCTAACTATTTCCTTAATTATCTCGACTGCCTTACATGTCTCTTTGACAAACTCTGGTCCGACCACTCTCAACTCTCTGACTTTTTTCCAAAATAAAGGAGTTCGACACTTCCTACTATATAAGGCTTTATAGGGTGACATCTGTATAGTACTTTGATAGTTTTTGTTATAAGCAAACTCAATCAATGGAAACTTCTCATTCCACAATCCCTTGAAGTCAATCACACAAGCTCAGATCATGTCCTCTAAAATCTGAATAGTGCGTTCCGACTATCCATCTATCTGAGGGTAAAATGCAGTACTGAACTTCAACGTGGTACCCATAGCCTTCTGTAATTCTTCCCAAAAATTCAAAGTAAAATGTGGGTCTCTGTCAGATACTATGCTTTCCGGTATGCTGTGTAATCATACTATATTATCTATATACAGCTTGGCGAATAGCTCCAGGGTATATTGAGGTCGTATAGCAATGAAACGAGTTGTCTTTGTGAGTCGGTCTATGATTACCCAGACCGTATCTACAAACCGTGGGATTAATGGTAAACGCGTAATAAATCCATAGTAATGCAGTCCCATTTTCAAGCTAGTGCAAGTAGTGGTAGTAACAAGCCTGCTGGTCTTTGTCTTTTCCTCTTTACTTGTTGACTATTTAGGCACTAGGACATATATCGAGCAACATCTGCTTTCATTCCTCTCCACTAATATAGCTTTTCAAATGATGATATATCTTTGTGCTTCCAAGATGTACTAAATAAGAGGTAGAATGAGCTTCCCTCATTAGTCTATTTTGGATATCTGAATCTTTACTTTTAGCTATGCACACTGTTTCTTTGTACTTGAGTACCCTTTTGGAGTCCAGTGTGAAATCAAGAGTGGCCCTACCCTTTTCCAGGTCTTCTTACACTGTCCTTAGATAGGGGTCCGATGGAATTAATGTTTTCACTTCATCCATCAAATCAGGTCCAATCTTCAATGTAGCGAACATGTTTGAAAATCGATGAATAAACCCTAGGTCGATCGATTCACCCAGTTTATCTATCATGAATCGCTCGTTGCCATAATTAAATACTCTTCCTATGACACACATTGTAGCATTTGTGCTAACTTCTTCGTCAGGCTTCTTTAACGCCTTTCTGTTCAATGTGTCAGCAACTACATTGGCCTTTTTTGGATGATATTGGATATCACAATTGTAATACTTTATCAATTCCAATCACCTTCTCTATCTCATGTTCAACTCCTCCTGGTTGAAGAGATGCGTAAGACTCCTATTGTCTGATTAATCTAGAATTTCTCTGTGTATAGGTAACGTCTCCATATCATGACAACATGTACCACCGCTGCTAACTCTAAGTCATGAGTAGGGTAATTCTTCTCGTGTGCCTTCTATAAGATCTGCACTCCATGAACCCGATCTAAACATTTAACTCATGTCCTAACAGCTCATCTGATCATTACCGGGCCAGACGGAATGAACGGATGATAACCAGGTACGAAACGGACCCATGTATGATAATTTATTCATACCGATCGATGGTACTGGTCGACCGGGATGTCTACCCAGGTAGACGGCTTAGATCCAAAACCGGGTCTCTATGGGTCCCACTTTCCAAATATCAAACCCAAGGACTTTCCTAACGTAAGGGGGACTTCCTAAACTCAATCCTAGTATATTTAAGGACCCCTAAACCTCTTAAAATCTCTTTCATTGATCCTCACAAATCCTAGAGAGGAGAAAGAGCTAAAGAAGGAGGGAGAGGAGCTGCCGTTGCCGTTGGACGAAGAACACTCTACTATGAACCAACGGTATGTGCTTAAACCTTCCTCTAAGTTAAGTGTTAGTCATGAATGGATCAATACCATGCAAGGCGAAGTATTGATCTAAACCAAAATTTGCCGTCAAACCCTAATATAGTCAATAAACTCGAGATTCAACTTCTAGGCTGAGGATAATCGAAACTATCACTTGAATGGAGTTTAAAACAACTCTAACTCATTGCTTAGACCTAGAATGTATAGGATAAACCTAGGATCAATAGGGGTGACCGACAGAAGGTGAGAACCAAGCGTATGGTCTTCTGGAGACATATCGGTCGACTATACCGGTCGCACCTTATGCGACCGGTACTGCGACCGGTACCTCACAGGGACTGGTCTGTGGGGACCGGTCGACCATACCTGTCCTACCTTTCCCCACATTGCCGTGATCGGTACCCGCGATCGATACTTGCAACCGGTCTGCACTTTGAGGAGTATTTTTGACCCAGTTGGTTTTCTGACCAACGTAAACCCTAAGAAACTAATTTTAATTCAACCCTGACATCACGTAGGACCTTGTGATAGCGAGTTTGGATTCAGTGATGCAGAGAAAGCTATCAATCAAGCATCAAGTAAGAAAATCAGACCTAAACCCTAATAATTTAATAACAGTAAAACGTTGTTAATAATTATGATTCTCTGGACTGATGTTTGTGCATACTTGCATGTCATTTTTACTTTCAGTTATTATATTGTTCATGCATACTCGCTATGCTAGGATGTGACTATTAGGCATGTGATTATTTTGTTGGTGTGTGGAATGGGAAAGGGCTGGGGTCTGGGATCATTTGTCACACTAGAACCTTTTCGTATCGTTCCTATCTTAGCATGCTTGTTGTGGTTAGGGTATCAGAGGGAGGAAGTGGCACTGTGGTCTCCGGCCTGGCCACTAGACTCTAGCTCTATCTCTATGCCGTAGGGAGTTATGCTGGGATAGGGCCTACTGTGATGACATATAGGATTGGGTAGTTGCAAGCCCAGTTTGCAAGCCCTCGCCAATAGGGGCTTAAGTGTTGGTATGGGTAGGGGTTCAGGGTATGTGTTGGTGGTGTTTGATCTGGACGCTTTAGCTCTATCTCTATTCCATGGTGGGTGCATGTGGGACGACAGTGGTGTTTGATCCATTGGGCAGCTTCACACATTTGTGTATAGAGGTGTGGTGGCCGTCAATCCTTTCTATAGCACATTGCAAACTTGAACCAGACCATAATGTGAATGTTACTCATGCAAGTGTTTGTTGCATTGTCTGATTGTCTTACTGAGTTAAGTCATGAGCTCACCTTTGTATATATACATGTTTTTAGATGTTGATGCAGGTTATAATGTGGAGGACTACATGTACGCTCTAGTATATGGAGGTGTCGCTTCTTTAGAAGTGCAAGTAGGGGAGGACGAGCATGATGCTTCATGCGAGTGCCCTTTCTGCGTGTACCTCTAGGATGTTGGTTTTGTTTCTTTATTTATTTTCAGTTGGATTTATAATTGGTTTGTAAGGATAATTATTTATGTTTTGGTATTTGAATAACTAGATAATTTATTTATCAATAGAAGAACTCAGTTCCTTTAATTTAAGGGTTGTATTTTATTATATTTTGATTATGGTTATGTGTAATGGTTTGTATGAGTGGACACGGTCTTATTGAGATCCTGGTGTGAACCATTGGTTCAGTGACGGTTCACTCACATTTCTTGTTCAACCAAAATTAGGATATAACAACTTGGTATCAGAGCTCTTAGGCTCTGTCCAACAGACCATACAAGCACTTGACTGAGTCAATGAACTGAGATAGGAAAAATTAAAAGCTTTAATAAAAACACACCTTAAGCACCTGTTTGATGGCTGAGACTAAAGACAAAAGAGCATAATGTACTATACTAAAGGTGAAATTAATAAACAGTCATGCTCTAGATAGGAACCATAATTACAAGTGAGAAAAATCATAAACTTCCACCAAATTGAAAAGGAAACTGTATCAAGGGTAGAATATATAACATCCAAAGAGTAAGAGATAATTGTGCTATAGGATACAGTCCACAAACCGGACAGTTACCTTGTTATAAAAGTCAATGTATTAGGAGGAGAAAAAAAATAAAGTGATCTATCATGGGGTTGGGGGCATAGGAGGAATAGGGTCAGCAATGTCGTAGTCACGCTCATATGCTACCCTGAGCCAGTATACCTGCTCCTGCGTGACTCTGAGGCTGCGAGAAAGGTGCCCTAGGTCACGGCTCATCTAACGCTAGGCATCCCAAATCTCCATAAACATACCCATCACGGAATGGGGGAGGAGGCTGGGATGGTCCCGCTGCAGGTATGGGATACGATGTTGGTGCTGGAATGTCCTCCATTTGATCATCATTACCATCATTGCCTGCCTCCTCTACATGAGCCGCATTGACTGCTGCTACTATTGTTGCCGCTGCTGCTACCCTCCTAAGCGGACGAGGACGAGCCTCTAGCTCCTCATCACTGATCTGTAAATTGACCATCCTCATCCGGACAATGGCATCCCAGTCAATGTCTAAGGTCATGGTGTCCTCAACCACAATCTCAGCCTTCATGTCTACTCGAAGGTGCTGCAGGAGTGTAGTGATAAGCCGACCATAAGGAAGGATGCTTATCTAATCGGGCATGGTAGCCTGACGCATGGTCCTGATGATAATGTAAGGAAGACAGACCCACTCCTTAGTGCAGACACAGTAAGTCAGGTACTGGGTGAGCTGAGATAATTCACTGTAGTGGCCGCTCTGAGCAACAATGTCATGCTAGATGATGTGGCAATATACCCGAGGAATAGGTCTCAAACTGGCAGCTTTCATGGGTGCCCCTGGGTTAAGGATCTGCTCTGAAATCTCCTGGTGTAAATCATCAGTAAGGAAGCCTATCATCTTGGGAGCACAGTAAACCAAATCACCATCATTAGGAATCCCCAAGAGATCAGCGAGCTGGTGAGTGTTGAATGATATGGAGACACCCTTGACAAAGCTGGCGAGGTGGAGGTCCCTACCATGGCTGAAATCGTTAACATCCTCCTTGACCTCCAGGTTAGGATAGAAGTGCTTGACCAGGTTTGGTCGGATAGTCACTGTATAGGTGATAACTGGTAACCACCCAAGTGCACCAAAGGCTGCTTCAACATCGAATCGATGTAGTTGCTCTAGGTTTATGTAGCATCTAGATTCTATGTTTTTCTCTTTGAACCATGGGAAACGGGCTTGCACCGCTGCCGAACGAAACCACCACTCATCAAACTACAAAACTAGCGGGTGTGGACTATTCATGCCCGAAGCGCCGAGACATTGTTTAACTACAAAATAAAATAAAACAATGAGAATTAGTCAAAAAGTTTTGAAATTTCTACAGCATAACAACAGTATTTCAAGCAAAGGCCTCGAACTCACCCAAAATCTGGGGAAAAAGACTTACGTAACAATTTACCAATATATAGAGACCAAACAATCATCAAACAAGCAAGAAATTCAACAATTACAAGAAAAATCGTTTTTGACCAAAACCTAGGTCAAAAATCCAAAAAAATTAGATTTTGATAAAATCATACGGTGGAACCTCAAATAAGTTAAGGACTTTTGTCCATAGAGGTCCCAACATTACTTTCAAGACGAAGAAAAACAGTTCCTATGGTTAGAATCTTCTAAATCTAGGAAAACCATGTTTTGGGCATGAAACCATGAAGAAATGATGTAAAAAGAGAAAGAGGAAGGAATGAACTTGGAGAGGTTGTGAAGCACTCTTAGAAGAGAAGAATCGCTTTTACAATCATTGGTCGGACTATAGCAACTCACCAAGTCAGAGAGGAATCACCACCAGAGATAATGGAAAGAAGAAAATGAGGAAAAAGAGTCAAAATCACGATTTTCAAGTCTTTTAGGGCATACCGGTCGATGGTTTTTCCCTATACCGGTCGACTGGTAACCCTTGGTACCTATGACCAGTACCTCTTGGCCAAAGCAAGGTGCTGACCGATCGATCATACCGGTCGCACCATACCATATAGAGGTGCGACCGATACATCGACCGATAGCCCTCGGGAAGTCCGAGAGGTTTGTCCGCCTGACCATACCCATCGCACTATATTCTATAGTGCCGCGACCGGTATGTTGGGACCGGACAAGTTATCTAAGCCCAGAAAATTTTGAGAAAATTTTTGAAATTTTAATTTAAAGTTTCCATTACAATTTTTGCCTCACACTGTTAAAGACTAACACTATTATGACAAATGTAACTATTCGAATGTTCCTCATGTGTTATATCTTCTTCTTAGATCCAAACAGAAAGAGTAATCTGAGATGGCAGACAAAAACAGTCGTAGAGGCTCATGGAAGCGTCACCATTCAAGGGTGCACCAAGCTGAAAACAATGTGGAAACATAAACCGCTGATGAGAAAAACCTAAACCTGGAAGGTGGAACCCCAATGAGGGATGATGGGGACAGGACATCAATGAAAAATGGTGGAGAAGGGCAGAGTCACAGAGCACCAACAAATCTGCCAGGCCCTCCTCACACTAGTTCTGAGACTATTGTGACGAATCTGGTCTACCAGATGGAAGCTCAGCAGAAGGTGTTCTTGAACGAGATGCTGAAGATGTTCAAGCCACCGGGATATATCCCTACAGAAGGTACGCTTGAGTCTGGGGGAAATAACACAGCACTGCCAGTAGATGGTATCACTGCGCCGATGGGCCATGAACAGAACCTACAACTACCACACCAATTTCCAACATCGTCTGCCTATCAAGGGATCTATCCATACCCACTGCCATGGTATGAAACAATGCACAGGGGTAGAATGACCTAAGCCGAGCGGTGGATATGTTATTGAAATTGAAACCCCCTACCTTCACAGGGAAACCTAGAAAACCACTATGGCCTGCACAGTGGGTTGCTGAGATGGAGAAGAACTTCCGTCTGATGATTTGCACAGAGGATGAGAAGGTACTATTTGCTATGCACATGCTCAAGGAAGATGCTAATGCCTGGTGGAATTTTACCCAGCCATACTTGGAGACGAAGCGCACCCAATCACTTGGGAAATATTCAAGGGAGCCTTCTTCGATAAGTACTTCCCTAAAAGTTTTTGTAATCAGATGGAGAAGGAATTCCTCAACCTGCAACAATTCCACTTGACTGTTGATGCATACCAGCAGAGGTATGAAGAACTATTTTTCTTTGCTCCAGCAAGCATGCAAGAGGAGGAAACCAAAACCCGTAGGTTCACTATGGGATTGCGAGGAAGTATCCGGGAGCACATCTTGGGTTTGGAGAAGAAGGTGTATAATGAGGTTGTGCAGATTGCTAGGATGATTGAATCAATCTAAAGAGACAGCTTCTTTGCTCAAAATAGGGGACTGAAGAGGCCTGCTACTGAGACTTCAGGTGGAGGGAACACGAGACCATTCCGCCCATACAAGGTTCAGTCTGTAGTAGTGCCAGCAAGGAATACTATTGCACCACCACCACAGATGGCTGGTCAAAACCCTAATGTCAAATGTTTCAACTGCCAACAATTGGGCCATTATGCAAAGACTTACACTCTACCAAGAAAGGAACCGCCACAGCAAGGGAAGGTATTCATAATTACCACTGAGGAAGCAGCCGCATCACCTGATGTGGTTACTGGTATGAATCCGTCTTTTGTTATTTTGGTTATTGCATTACTATGTATGAGCATGTAGACTAAGGAATAATTAAATTTTAGGAACTCTAGATATAGCTGGTGTACCCGCCAAAGTACTCTTTGACTCTGGGGCTATATACTCCTTTATTTCTATGTCTTTCGGAAAGTGATTGGAGTTACCTGTCAAGCTCTTAACTCCAAGCTTAATAGTTCACTTTCTGTTGGGAGTAGAAGTGTCGTTGAATGAATGCTATGGGCCGTGTTCAATTAGTATTGATGGGTGAAACCTATAAGCAAATCTGGTTCAACTCGAGATGGCAGACTTTGATATCATCTTGGGAATGGATTGGCTAAGCCATCATTCAGCTAGCTTATTATGTGGCGAAAGCAAACTTGTTTTTAAGGATGATAAGGGAAAGAAGTTTAGCTTCACTGGAACAAAATTACCAAGGAAGCAGAAGCTGATCCTCTCTGCTCTAAAAGCTAAGAGATGCTTAAAAAAGGAAGGAGTGGGTTACTTAGTGTCTATGGTCAACATCGATGCAGAGGTGCCAAAGATAGAAGATCTGGATGTGGTACAAGAGTTTTTAGATGTATTTTCAGAAGACCTACCAGACTACCTCCAGACAGGGCTACAGAGTTCGTGATAGACCTTATGCCAGGGTCGGCGCCGGTGTCTAAGGCACCGTACAGGATGGCCCCTACAAAATTAAAAGAGTTGAAGGCCCAGTTACAAGAACTACTAGAAAAGGATTTCATATGACCAAGCATATCACCGTGGGGAGCACCAGTATTGTTCGTAAAGAAGGAGGATGCTAGCGTATGATTATCTATCGACTATCAGGAGTTGAACAAGTTAATCATCAAGAACCGATACCCTTTGCTTAGGATAGATGATCTGTTCGATCAGTTGTAGGGTGCAAAGGTTTTCGTGAATATTAATCTTAGATCAGGGTATTACCAATTGAAGATCAAAGCAGGAGATATTCCAAGGACTGCTTCAAAACAAGGTATGGGCATTATGAGTTCCTGGTAATGTCATTCGGGTTGACTAATGCTCCAGCATCGTTCATGGAACTGATGAACTGAGTGTTTCATAACATGTTGGACACTTCGGTCATCATATTCATTGACGACATCTTGGTCTACTCAAAGGACAAGGAGACTTTTACAACACATTTGAGAGCAGCCCTACAACGGTTAAGAAGAGAGAAGCTTTACGCCAAGTTCAAGAAATGTGAATTTTGGCTGAAGGAAATGGCCTTTTTGGGTCACGTAGTATCTGCAAATGGTATCAAGGTAGATCCAAGTAAGATCACAGCTATAGTAGGATGAGATGCGCCCAAATCAGTTGTAGAGATTCATAGTTTCCTTGGATTGGTTGGTTACTGGTTACTATAGAAGATTCATGGAAGACTACTCAAGAATCGATGTTCCACTTACCAGGCTAACCAAAAAAGGAGAAAAGTTCATAAGGACAAATGAGTGTGAGAAGTGCTTTCAGACTTTGAAGTCAAGACAAGTCTCTGCACCTATCTTGACCATCCCAGCACCAGGCTTACCATTTACCCTATATATGGATGCCTCAGGGTTGGGTCTTGGATGTGTGTTGATGCAAGGAGAACAGGTGATTGCCTAAGCATCAAGACAGTTGAAAGAGCTTGAGAAGAACTATCCTACGCATGATCTAGAGTTAGCAGTTGTCATTCATGCAATCAAGACTTGGAGGCACTACCTTTATGGTGAAAAGTTTCAGATTAAGTCAGATCACAAGAGTTTAACTTACCTTTTCACTCAGAAGGACCTGAATATGAGATAGATGAGATGGCTGGAGCTATTAAAAAATTATGATTGTGACATCCAGTACCATCTGGGTAAGGCAAACGTTGTGGCTGATGCCTTAAGCAGAAAGTGGGCATTGAAACTAGAGGCAGGACCTAGTACAAACGCTGCACTGTGTGCTGCATCCTCAGGCTCAATAGAGAATGATAAAGAGTATATATTAGAGACTGCAGGAGATCTAGTGGAACAGGGTTTAATTCATAAGTTCACATTGATGTTCGCATCTTTGAGGATCTCATCGGATCTAATAGATGTGGTCAAAGTAGCAATCCTACAGGATCCACACCTCAAGACTGTGCAAGAAGATTTAAAGAAGGGTAAAAAGCAACCTTGATTTAACCTTGGATTCAGACAAGGTACTCAGGTATCATGGACGATTATGTATACCTGAGGGTGAGAACTCAAATATCAGAGATAGAGTTATGACAGAAGCATATTACACCCCATATTTGGTATATCTAGGAAGCACCAAGATGTACCATGATTTAAGAAGACTATATTGGTGGAGGGGTATGAAAGCGGACGTAGCTCGATTCGTCTTCTAATGTCTAAATTTCCATCAAGTTAAAACAGAAAGGTAGAGACCCACAGGTTTGCTACAACCACTACTGGAGCCAGCATGGAAGTGGGATTGTATCACAATGGATGTCGTCACTGGCCTACCCTTGACACCAAGGTCAGTGGATGCCATGTGGGTTATAATCAATCGACTTACCAAGATAGCTCAATTTATTGTTGTCAGACCTTAGTATACCATAGACAAGCTATCCAAGCTATATGTGGATAATATAGTTAGACTTCATGGCATCCAAGAAAGTATAATATCTGACAGAGATCCTCGTTTTACATCAAAGTTCTGGGAAGGATTACAGAAAGCCATGGCAACCAAGTTGAAGTTTAGTACAACTTTTCATCCTCAGACAGACGGGCAGTCAGAAAGAAATATTCAAATCTTAGAAGATATGCTCCGAGCTTGTGCCCTAGATTTCAAAGGAGCTTGGGACGAGAAGCTACCTCTTATCGAGTTTGCTTATAACAATAGTTACCAGGCTACGATCCAAATGGCTCCATACGAGGCACTCTATGGGAAGAAATGTCGTACACCTATGTTATGGAATGAGGTGGGAGAGAGAAGGATTGTAGGACCGGAGTTTGTCGAAGAAACTTGTCGAGTGATTGATCAAATTAAGGAAAGAGTGAAGACAGCTCAAGTTCGACAAAAGTACTAAGCAGATAATCGACGTTGAGATCTGGAGTTTGCAGTGGGTGACAAGGTATTCTTGAAGATATCACCTGTGCGAGGTCTGAAACGGTTTGGTAAGAAGGGGAAGCTATGCCCCAAGTATATGGGACCATATGAGATTTTGACCAGACGTGGTAATGTGGCATATCAACTAGCTCTACCACAATCTATGTCAAGCGTTCCTGATGTGTTCCATGTTTATTTATTGAAGAAGTATGTCAGGGATCCATCGCACATCTTGACAGCAAACCCATCGGACTTCGAAGAGGACTTGACATTTGAAGTGGTACCTATGATGCTCACAAGCCAAAAGGTACAACAACTACGAAGCAAGGATATCCATTATGTAAAAGTGTATTGGAAAAGCCAAGATGTAGAAGAAATTACTTGGGAGGAAGAGAACGCGATGTGAAAGGAATACCCTAACCTTTTCGACGAACAAGGTACGTACAAATTTCAAGGCCAAAATTTATTTTAAGAGTGGGGGAGTTGTGAAACCTACATGCAAATTTCGGGGATGAAATTTCTTTTAAGGGTAAGGGAGTTGTAAGATCCACACTCCATGAACCCTATCTAAACATTTAATTCATGTCATAACAGGTCTTTCGATCATCACTGGGCCATATGGGACGAACGGATGACAACCAGGTATGAAACGGACCCATGTATGATAATTTATTCATTTTAGTCAATGGTACCGATTGATCAATATGTCTGCGCAAGCAGACTGCTTAGAACCGGAACCGGATCTCTATGGGTCCCACTTTCCAAATATCAAACCCTAGGACTTTCTTAACGTAAGGGGGTCTTCCTAAACTCATCCTAGTCTATTTTAGGACCCCTAAACCTCCTAAAATCTCTTTCATTGATCCTCACAAACCCTAGAGAGGAGAAAGAGTTAAGGAAGGAAGGAGAGGAGCCGCCGTTGCCATTGGACGAAGAACACTCTACTGCGAACCAACGGTAAGTGTTTAAACCTTCCTCTAAGTTAAGCATTAGTCATGAATGCATCAATACCATGCAAGGCAAGGTATTGATCTAAATCAGAATTTGTCGTC
Organism: Protea cynaroides; assembly: GCA_028583415.1. Lineage (NCBI taxonomy): Eukaryota > Viridiplantae > Streptophyta > Magnoliopsida > Proteales > Proteaceae > Protea > Protea cynaroides. The sequence continues at coordinate 20,359,911 of CM053274.1, forward strand.
AAACCCTAATACAATCGTTAAACCCTAGATTCAAGTTCTAGGCTGAGGATCATTGAAACTAGGACTTGAATGGAATTTGAAACAACTCTAACTCATTGCCTGGACCTAGAATGTATAGGAAAAACCCTAGAATCAATAGGGGGTGATCGAAGGATGTCGAGAACCAAGCGTATGGTCTTCCGAAGACATATTGGTCGCACCTTATGTGACGACTACTGCAATCTGTACCTCCCGGGGACTGGTCTGTGGGGACCGGTCGACCATACTAGTCACACCTTTCCCCACAGTGCTATGATTGGTACCTGTGACCGGTCTGCACTGTGAGGAGTGTTTTTGACCTAGTTGGTTTTTCGACCAATGTAAACCCTAAGAAACTAATTTTAATTCAACCCTGACATCATGTAGGACCTTGTGATAGCGAGTCTGGATTCTGTGACGCGAAGCAAGCTATCAAACAAGCGTCAGGTAAGGGAATCAGACCAAAACCCTAATAATTTAATAATAATAAAATATTATTAATAACTATGATTCTATGGACTGATGTTTGTGCATACTCGCACGTCATTTTTACTTTTAGTTATTATATTGTTCATGCATACCCGCTATGCTAGGATGTGACTGTTAGGCAAGTGATTATTTTTGTTGGTGTGTGGAATGGGAAAGGCCTGAGTCTGGGATCATTCCTCACACTAGCACCTTTTCGTATTGTTTCTATCATACCATGCTTAGTGCGGGTAGGGTATCAGGGGGAGGAAGTGGCACTGTGGTCTCCGGCCTGGCCACTAGACTCTAGCTCTATCTCTATGCCATAGGGAGTTATGCTCGGATAGGGCCTACTGTGATGACATATAGGATTGGTTAGTTGCGAGCCCAGTTTGCAAGCCCTCACCAATAGGGGCTTACGTGTTGGTATGGGTAGGGGTTCAGGGGAAGTGTTGACGGTGTTTGATACGGACGCTTTAGCTCTATCTCTATTCCATGGTGGGTGAATGTGGGACACACTGGTGTTTGATCCATTGGGAGGCTTCATACACTCGTGTATAGAGGTGTGGTGGCCGCCAATCCTTTCTATAGCACATTGCAAACTTGAAACAGACCATAATGTGAATGTTACTCATGCATGTGTTTGTTATATTGTCTGATTGTCTTACTAAGCTAAGCTGTGAGCTCACCCTAGTATATATACATGTTTTTAGATGTTGATGCAGGTTATACTGTGGAGGACTATATGGACGCTCCAGTTTATGGAGGTGTTGCTACTTTAGAAGTGCAAGCAGGGGAGGACGAGCATGACGCTTCATGCGAGTGCCTTTTCAGCGTGTACCTCTAGGATGTTGGTTTTGTACCTCTAGGATGTTGGTTTTGTTTCTTTATTTATTTTCAGTTGGATTTATAATTGGGATGTAAGGATAATTATTTATGTTTTGATATTTGAATAACTGGATAATTTATTTATCAATAGAAGTACTCAGTTCCTTTAATTTAAGACTTTCGTTGTATGCATTATATTCTGATTATGGTTATGTGCAATGGTTTGTATGGACACAGTCTTATTGAGATCCTGGTGTGAACTGTTGGTTCAGTGACGGTTCACTCACACTTCTGGTTCTGCCGGAATTGGGGTGTGAGACCTTCAATTGCCTTGAAGCATACTTAATACTTACTCTCCCTGCATGAGTACACATCCCAAACCCAATCCAGAAGCATCGGTGTGCAGGATAAATGGTTGTCCTGCTACCGGAATGGTTAAGATAAGAGCTGATATTAATCTTGCTTTTAGCATTTGAAAAACACTCTTTACACTTATCGGTCCATATAAATTTTTCTCCTTTCTTAGTCAAATTGGTGAGTGGTACGGTGATTCTAGAGTAATATTCTATGAACCGTCGATAGTACCCAATTAACCCCATGAAACTTTTGATTTCTATAACATTTTTGGGTGCTATCTATTTTATAATAGCTTTAATCTTGCTGGGTTCGACAGATACTACATGGCCTAAGAAAGTTACTTTATTTAGCCAAAACTCACATTTAGTAAGTTTGGCATAAAGCTTTTCTTTTCTCAGTTGCTAAAGAGCGGCTATAAGATTTGACACATGAGTGTCTCTGTCCTTGGAGTAGACTAGGATGTCATCTATAAACACAATGATCGATGTGTCCAGCATGTCATGGAATACCCGGTTCATAATTTCCATGAATGTTGCAGGGGCGTTAGGCAATCCAAAATACATAACTAGAAACTAGTAGTGTCCATAACTGGTTCTAAATTCTGTCTTCGAAAAATCACTGTCTTTGATCTTCAACTAATGATATCCTGACCGAGGATCAATCTTAGAGAACACCTTGGCTCCATGCAACTAGTCGAATAGATCATTGATCCATGGCAACAAATACCAATTCTTGATCGTGAGCTTGTTCAGTTTTCGGTAGTCTATACATAGTCGAACGCTACTGTTCTTCTTCTTCAAGAACAATATTGGTGCTCCCAATGGTGATATGCTGGATCGGATATAACCTTATCCAGTAACTCCAGTTGAACCTTCAGTTCCTTCAATTCAGTAGGATCTATTTGATAGGGTGCCTTAGATACAAGTGCGGCTCTAGGTATATGGTCTGTAACGAATTTTGTCACTCAATCTGGTGGCAATCCTGATAAATCTCTAGAAAATACATCTGCAAATTCTTGCATAACTTTAATATCTTCCAGTCGTGGTGTTTCTTTGGTGATATCAACCATGGATGCTAGGTACCCAATTTCTCCTTTCTCGAGGTATTTCTTAGCCTTTAATGCAGAAAGAATGAGTTTCTGCTTACGAGGAAGTTTGGTTTTCAAAAAATTGAATTCTACACCTTCCTTGTCCTTGAATGATATCTTCTTTACGGCACAAAGCAAACTCATAGAATGTTGGGATAACCAATCCATTCCAAAGATGACATCGAAGTCTGCTATCTCGAGCTGTACCAGGTTTGCATTCAAACTTCGTCCATTTATAAAGACTAGACGTGGTCCGTAACATTTGTCTAGTTCTATTTCTAATCCCATAGGCGACCGTACTAATAGCTTATGGTCTCATGGTCTGAGGGGTACATTTAATTTCTTTCCAAAAGATACATATATAAATGAGTGGATGGCTCCAGAGTTGAAAAGTACTCGGGCGGGTATGTCAGCTATAGGTACGATACCTATGATTTTTCCCAAATTAGTCTATATGCTCACACAAGATATTACAAAACATAAGGTTGAGTCATACCTGTGACCACATCAGGTGATGCGACAGCGTCCTCAGAAATTACAAAATAAACTTTTCCTTGCTGTAACTGTGAAACAGGAAATGGCACGACCTATGTCTATTATGTTCATTCATTTCACTTTGGGTGCCACCAACAGAAGTCCCTAGATCACCACTCCCATGGATCACAGTGGCCCCACTAGCATGTCGACATAATTGTCATGCTGTCCACTAGCAGAGAACCCCAACTGCACTCCCATGGATCACCGCGTCTACCACTAATGTGTTTACATTCCAACATGATCCATGTACCCGTACTCCCATGCGTCACAAGAACGACAATACATAGTTGCAATCCAACTTGACCCATGCACCCGTACTCCTATTCATCACACAAGCCATTATATATGGTTACAAAATAAATCTCACAGTCTATACATACAATATCCACAATAATCAAGAAGCAATAATAATATAGCGGAAACATTAAATATAGAAAGATGCACTAATGATAACATATCCATACTATGTATCAAATTATCCATTTACAAACCATTGTTCTCCATAACTGCCATAATATCCATATACACATATGCAAAAATAAAAAAAGTAAATCAATTACATTGTTCTAGACCTCTTCGTCTACCAACAAAAATAATCAAGTATCCAGAGTATGTATCAGGGAAGGGAGAAGTAAGGGAGGGCTATGTCATGCGTAGATGCAGTCGCTAATGGTGCAGCCCTCGTCGTGCTCTCCACCAACATCATCAGGGCTAATAGTCACACTAGCAAAGGGAGACTCTATGAAATCAGCAATAGATTAGTCACCTATAAAAGGATCTGAAATACAGTGTTGACACAAGGGTGAGCTCACATCCCGACTTAGTGAGAAATTTAGTATCACATGCTATGCACATACAACATCCAGTGATATGAAATGCAATTTATTTTATATTAGGTCTTAGGTTTGTGTTTTTACATCCTCGGCAAAGATGGAAGCTGAATAAACAACCCCCAGCTGCTAAACGACTTCTACAGGTAGACTCCCCCCTTGGGGACACCCATCCTTACAGGTTTTGTCACCTCCCACCATAGACCTCACATCACCCGCTACCGTACACCCATACGTCACTGACTCCCCCCGCCCAACCTAAGAGAGTGCAAAGCTAAACCAATATCTTTACCCCTACTGGAGGGATGTAGGAAACAAGGAATGACACCACCTATGTCTATTATGTTCATTCTTTTTACTTTGGGTGCCCATCAACAGAAGTCCCCGGATCACCACTTCCATGGATCATAGTGCCTCCACTAGCATGTCAACATAATTATCATGCTGTCCACTAGCAGAGAACCTCAACTGCACTCCCATGGATCACGGTCTCTACCACTAGTGTGTTTACATTCCAACATGATCCATGTACCCGTACTCCCATGCGTCACAAGAACGACCATACATATTTGCAATCCAACTTGACCCATGCACCCGTACTCTTATGCGTCACACAAGCCATCATAAATTGTTGAATAAATTTATAAATAAAAACTAAACTCTAACGATAAACCCTAGCTCCACTCCTATGGATCACCGTGCTTCCGCTAGAGCCTAGCATCAATAATGTGGCTCGTGTATTGTACTCCCATACTCCACACATCCACCATACCCAAAAAATCATACAATCATTCATAGTTATTATAATCCAAATGCACACTCATACATAGGAATCATGAAAAGCATGCAATTAAATACAACCTAAGCATGTTACTAGGAATGTTGACTTGTTTATTAAGATGTCATAAGTCTAAGGACTAGACCCCTTACCTAATTGCACAAGAAGGGCAGCAGTATCTGAAGCCAAACAGAAGGTTTCAATGGTCACCCATGTTCAATACCTAATTAAGCATATAAGGTTTCATTAGGATTGTTTCATAGCTTTTAACCGGTCATAGACAAGTCTTAGAGTCCATGCATAGGTCCCACGAAATACTGAGAACCAAAAGGATAGTCATCCTACTCATTATTGGTTTATAGACCAATACTGACTGAACTAGCAGATGGAACTGGTTGAAGGTTCCACTGGTACGTTTAATCGGTAAACACTTAGAGTATTTTCTAAGTAAGTGTCTCTGGAAGAATGAGCTGATGCTCGACCATCCGGTTAGTCATCCGATTTGTATACTGATATAAACCCTGGAATTCTAGTAGGATTTTCAAAAGCAAGGGTGGTGATAGGTCATCCGACAATGGCTCCGCTTTACATTAAGCCAAAAACAGAAGTTTCGAATCAAGTAGATCCACCAAGAACCGATCGAACGGCTGGGGCTAATTCAGAGAATTGTGCCTCTGGTATGAGACTCCGATTGGTTCATCTGTCATAAACCAAGGATTTGCCCTTGGTGGTACCACGGTTCGAGCCAAGCAGTCAAACGATCATGACCATGGATCTAGTACATGGCACCGGTTCAGATGCAAAAATCAGGTCACAAACCGAGCAAGGTTTCCAAGCTTGGGAACTTGGTTTTCTACTTTAGCATTTCCATTTTAGTTAGTGAGGAACTCATTCCCACCATTATTAGGTATAATGGGAGCCATTTATGGCTCTAATAACTCCCTTAATAGAGTTTGTAAAACACAACCCTAGATCTGGGTCATTAATGGCATCTCCATTAATAGAGTTTCAACTACCCAGCATCCATGCATTTATTCACCCACAAGAAGGAGGAAAGAAAGAAACCTACCTTCAATAACTCCCTTAATAGAGTTGGGTATACCCTAAACCTAGGTTTATGGGTCATTAATGGTGGTCACCATTAATGGTGCTCAACCACCATGGCTGTTAGCCATTACCACAAGGAAGAAAGAGGAAGTTCTTTGCACTTACCTCTAAAGAGAATGCTATGGTTTGGAGCTCCTTAGCTTCAAGGTTCTTCTGCTTCTCTTCTTCTCTACTCTCTCACTCTCATAGTTTCAGGAAAGAGAGAAATGGGGGCATGGTCCCTTTTATAGGAAATGGAGAAGAGAGAGAGCCTGACTCGAGTTCAATTGGCTAAACTCAACCGGATAAACGTTACACTAGTGCATTCCATCGATGGAGCTAAAATACAACTTATTGGCCAACTCTTTGACCCAGATGTCTAGGAATGCGTATACCCTTCAACCAAGGTTTACTATAACACCTTATAATACCCACTATACATAGTGAAGACTTACCAATGGTGCAAATACCACCATGGGGTCCACATCAGGTGCTCCATCGGTCGATGTATTGAGACCTGGCACAGGAGGAATACGGGTTTGTAAAGGGATTCTCGATGCGGGTCTCACACTACGGGTTTCACTGATCGCATACAAGATAATACATATACATGAACAAACAATACGGTTCATTATATGGCATTTTATTACAAAGAACGCATATTATCAATCGCATCACATCATTCAACAAGATAAATAGAAACTAATTTATCAAGCAAGGCTCAATTCCCTTACCTGAGGTAGCAGTAGCAAAACAGAGAATATGGATTCCAAAATAGTTTCTCTTAGAGTTCTGTTGTATGTTAGATAGCAATAAAAAAAAGATAACATTTATTTTTTAATTTATTATTTGTCTCTAGCATAGCCGCATAGCTTTTTATACTTTCTAGAGGTCTGTTTACCATAGATAAACACCTTATACTTGCTGCCTAAAGTTTTAAATGCATAAACATCCTAAACAGCAAGCATATAAGGCAAAAATATTAGTTTTTAATCAAAACTATGGAGCATACCTATGCAAACATATAAGGCAAAATATTAGTTTTTAATCAAAACTATGGAGCATACCTATGCAAACATATAGTTCCAGGTATATGAACATAGTAGGTGGTTTCATAAAATTCCCAGGAAGATGGTGTCAGAAAAATGACCTTCATCTGGGGTCAATTTATCATGCGGCACGTGACCAACCGCACTGTCACTCACCATAGGCGTATATCACTTAATCGATCGCACGTCGAAACATAGCCCTATCTTACCGAAACTTCTCCGATGGTTTTCTATAATTTTTATAGGTCTAATCCATGAGTTTGGGTTCAAAAATCCCATTCTAACTCATACAAATGATACCGATCCTATTTTCCCTATAAATTGATATTGCTGGATTTGACTTTTGTTCTTTAAATCCTTTTCCAGAAACACTAGGGATGTTTTCCTTTGGTCAAAATCCATAATAATCCTTTTGGATCTATCATCAAAGTTTGGACAATTTAGATCCGATTGAAAGTCTATAAAAATCTAATTTCCATTCTATAAGAACCTCAATTAATCTATGATTTAGATCCATGCCTTTTTGTTACATCTAGAATAGATCTTAATACTGGACGTAGGAGACTAGGGTTTAGGAACATGATCAGAAATCCTTTGGGTTCCTACATGTTTAATTTAATTCCAATAAAAGTAAAGAGATGGGGAAATATTGATACCAGTTATGGATCTCTGGTGTCGGTTCCCTGCAGTAGTGGTTTCCCTTGGTGGAAAAGCTGCTTCCTTTTTCTCCCTTCTCTTTTCTTCTCCATACGTGGCACAGCTCCTCTCACTTTCTCCTTTGGTATGGAAAAATGAAAATGAGAAAGAGGAAAATGCGGATGAGAAAGGTAGACCAATCCCATCCCAATCACGTTGGAGTGATTTGGGCTCCAATCAAGGTGGATTGGTGGATTCCCTCCTCTCTACCCAATTTGAAACTAAGAATGCACCTCGACATTCTTTCCAATAGGTCCAAATGAGTGGGTTCTCTAAACCAATCCGGCTACAGGGGGGCAACACGTGATTGACCGCACCTAGGTGTGATGTGTTGGACCCCTAGTTTAGGTCCTGATTATGTATTTTGCTTGTCATGGTTAAACTATATTACCTTTATTGGGTTTCATTGGTCTGATACACCTTGATTTGAGTCCTTCGTTGTGGTAAGACCTGTTCCAAAGTCAAAATTTCAAATTATGATCGAAATTTTGAATGCAGGTCTTACAACTCCACCCCCTACAAAAAAATTTCATCCTCAAAATTTGACATACCTTCATCATTGAACAAATGCAGATATTATTCCAGCATGTCGTCTTCCTTTTCCCAAGAAGCTTCTTCTTTATTGTGACTCTTCCACATCACCTTAACAAAAAAAAAATACTTTTGTTTTTGAGTTCATGTATCTTTCGATCTGTAATTCTTGAAGGTTCGAATTCATATGATAAATCATCCTTTAGTTGTGGTAGTTCGGTTGTCAATACATGTCCTGGGGCACTGATGTTATTTTTTAGCATAGACACATGGAACACGTTGTGGATGCATGATAGCATTGGAGGCACTGCCAATTGGTAGGCTACAGCTCCACTTCTCCCATGGATTTTATTGGATCCAACGTACCGAGGACTCAGCTTCCCCTTCTTGTCGAATCTCTTCACCGCTTTAAAAGGATTTAAGAATACTTTATCTCCGACCTCAAATTCCAATTCATTTCGCCTTACATCAGCATAACCTTCCATCTAGTTTGTGCTTCTTTAATTCTTGCTCGAATTGAATCTATTTTCTCACATGTTTCTTGGACAATGTCTGGTCCTACTATTCTTCTTTTTCCAACTTCATTCCAGTACAATGGGGTTCTACATTTTCTCCCATACAAAGCTTCATATGGAACCATTCCGATTGTACCTTGGTAACTGTTATTATAGGCAAACTCCATAAGTGCCAAGTTATCGTCCCACTTGGTTTTAAAGTCCAATGCACATGCCCTAAGCATATCTTCCAATATTTGAATCATCCTTTCCGATTGTCCATTGGTTTACGGATGATATGCTAAGTTGAACTTCAGTTGAGTACCCATCACACTCTATAATCTTTTCCAAAAGCCCGAGGTGAATCATGGGTCTCTGTGTGATACTATACTGGTCGGTACTCCATGTAGTCGAACAATGTGGTCAATGTATAGTCTGGTAAATTGATCCATGGAATACTATGGGCGGACAGTAACAAATCTTGCAGTCTTTGTGAATCGATCGACAATTACCCAAACAGCATCTACAGCTTGAGCTATTAGAGGTAAACTTGTGGTGGAATCCATTGTTATGTGATCCCATTTTCATTCAGGGAAGGGTAATCGTTGTAACTTTCCTACTGGTCTTTGTCTATCAGCCTTTACTTGCTGACAGGTCAAACATTTAAATACAAAGTTGGCCACATTAGCCTTCATTCCTCTCCACCAAAAGTTTTTCTTAAGGACTTGATACATCTTGGTGCTGCTAGGATGCCTGGTGTAAGGAGTAGTATGAGCATCTACCATGATGGTTTCTTTAATGTTCTCCCTTTTGGGTATGCACCATCTTTTCCAAAAATAAAGCAATCTATCATCTCCCTTAGAGAAATCGGGGACGGAGTTACCTTTTTCTAATTCCATCATAACCTTCCATAAGTATACATCCTTTGGCAACTCTTCTTTTATGTTTTCGTGGAGGGTTGGCTTGATACTCAGTGTACTAAAGAAGTCAAAGGTGGAGGTAACGAACTCCTCGAGTAATGCTTCTGTAGCTAACTCACCAAGTGTCATAGAGTATTGCAAAGTTACCACATGTACCACTATGTATGCTTCTTCTTCTTTGAACTTGTCTAGTTCTATTCTTTGCATAGACAACCTTTCTACATAAGGCGTCAGCTACTACATTGGGCTTTCCTGGGTGGTACTGTATGTTTATTTTTTAATCCTTGAGTAATTCCAACCACCATCGTTGTATCATGTTCAGTTCTCTTTTATTGAACAAATAAACTAAGCTCTTATGATCTGACATGATTCGAAAGTTGTACTGAATAGGTAATGCCTCCATATTTTTAGTGCCTAAACCATAGCTGCCAATTCTAAGTCATAAGTGGGATAGTTTTTCTCATGTTCTTTTAATTATCGAGATGCATAAGCAACGACTCGATCATGTTGCATGAGAACACAACCCAGTCCTAGGTTGGATGCATGAATGTATATGGCATACCTTGTATCTCCATCAGGTACTATCAATATTGGGGCTATTATGAGCTTCTCCTTCAGGGTTTGGAAACTCTCTTTTGGCTTTATTGTCCATTTTAACTTCTGTGCTTTCTTCGTGAGTTGGGTAAGTGGCACCACAATTCGAGAGTTGTCCTGAATGAATCATCGATAATACCTTGCAAGCCCTAGGAAACGCCTAACTTCTATAACCATTTCTGGGGCTTCCTACTCTAGCACTGCTTGTACCTTGCCTAGGTCCACAGCTATCCCTTCTCCTGAGACAACATGTCCTAGAAATGCCACTTTCCTTAGACAAAACTCACACTTTTTTAATTTTGCATATAGCTTCTTGTAAGCACACCATTTTTGCCATCCCTAGCTAAACAAAGTCCTACTGGTGTGTTGACAGCAAAGTGGGAGAGATGAGAGAAAGTTTGGAAAAGTACAAGGGAGGTGAGTGAAACTCTCCCAAAAATGATAGTCGATCAGTCTCGACATGCTCTCTATAGTCTTTTGAGAAGAACTAAGATGATCCCCAATGTCCAAGAGTCTAAGTGAATCCATATGGCAAGTTGGTGGATCCCAATGCGAGATTTAGATTTTTGGTTGCTGCTTCAAGGCAGTTTTAGTAGGTCCCATAGTAAGGACATGGGCTGCAACCTACATGAATGCATAGGTTTGGAAACATCTTCAAAACGAGACCAGAATCGCTCAATTTCGATGTCAAACGAAGAAGATATGGCGATTTTAATCCGGAAACATGTATAATGGATTTTCTAAAAATTAATAATAAGTATCCAGGGGCTTGCATGAAAATTATCGTAAGTTTAATTATTTAAACTTCATTTCCTCATATCTTTCTCATCCAACATCCAAATTCATTGATTCAAGCTCCAATATTCTCCATTCTTAATGCTTTACAAAGTAAACATAGAAAATTTGAGACAGAGGTCGTTGAAGATTCCATGCAGAGCTGCCAGGCCAAATGACTAATGAAATGATAGAGAGAGAAAATCCAGTCAACCCAAGCTAGTCTTGGCCCAACCCGGTCAACCCATGTGTAAGCACCCCATTTTTGCCACCCTCAGCATAAGTGAACCCATATGGCAGGTTTTCGGCCTTTAATCCAAAAATTTATGATTCTCTAATGAACCCCTTAGTAGGGTCTTAGGTTATTACCTACTTGGATGTATAGGTCATGAAATTATCTTTGAAATGAGACCGGAATCATCAAATTCTGACTTCAAACAAGGAAGATATCACAGTTTGAAAGCGCAAGGGCATTTACGTAATTATCGTACGATGCATGCATTATCATTTAAACTTCATGTCATCATATCTTGGTCATTTGATATCGAAATCGGATGACTCAAAGGCCAATATTCCTTATTTTCAGTCCTCTTCAAAGTGGACGTGAAAAATCCTGGACAAAGGTCATCGGTGGGCCCCATGCAAGCTTTCATGCAAAATTATCGTTAAAACTTGAAAGCTTCATATCTTTGTCGTTCTATGTCAAACTCAGATGATTCCAAGGCCATTATTCTTCATTTGTAATGTTCTACAAAGTGGACGTCGAAATTCTCGATTAGAAGTCTCTGGAGGGTCCCATGCAAAATTACAAATGGAAATATTCATTTAATCTTTGGAAATTCATATTTTGGTCACACCATATCCAAATTAGGTGATTTTAGTTTCATTATGTTCCATTTTCAGTACTCTACAAAGTGGACATAAAGAATTTTCGGTAGAAGTCCCCGACGGATCCCATGGAGAAGTGTCAGTCAAATTATCGATAATGGCCTGCTTAAACTTTAGAAATTCATAAGTTGGCCATTTTATTTCCAAATGTGGTGATTCAAGCTCCAATATTCGTCATTTTTATTGTTCTACAAAGTGAACATAAAAAATTTAGAATAGAGGCTATCAAAAAATTTCATGCGAATAGCAACAGAAATAGCCCGTGAAATGATAGAGGGAGAAACCCAGTCAATCCAGTGTAGTCATCTCAACCCAAGCCAATCTTGGCCCAACCCAATCAATCCAGTCAACTCAGCTCAACCGAAGCCAGTCTTGGCCCAACCCGGTCAATCCTTGTCAATCCGGACCAAATCTATTGGACCCATGTGCATGCATATTATGTATATTATACATATTATTAGATTATCTATTGCATTAGGTATTAAATTATATTTTTATGGATTGAATATATGTATATATTTTTATTGGAGGAGATAGCTGGCTATTGGTTTAGTTAGGCTAGGAAAGAGAACCAAAAAGGATTGAATAAAGATCCGTGAAAGGGATTAGAAAAGGAAAGAGAAGAAAAAAAAGAGAGAAATGGAGGAGACGAGATCTAGAAGAGGGAGAAGAAGGAAAGAAGAGGAGAGGAGGACAGATGGAGAAACTGAAGAAAGAAAGAATAGAAAAAAGTGGAAAGAAAAGGGAGGAGACGAGATCTAGAAGATGGAAAGGAGAGGAAAGAAGGAGGGCAGCGGGATTTCTTTCCCAAGAGGCTGCTAGGTGGCTGAAAAACCTAAGGTTGGGGTCAGTTATAAGGGAATAATATGGAAAGAAAAGAGAGGGAAATCGTGGTGGTTTTGGAAAAAAAATAAAATAATAAAAGAATGCTTGTAGTCGATGGTCTAGGGACTAGTCTAAAAAGATAGAAATAGTTGCAGTAGGTTTTGATAGATAAAAAGAGAGAGAGATTGAGAGATGTAGGGGGACCAAGAATAGAAAGAAGATTGAGAGATTGCGGCAGTCCGATGGAAAGGAGAAGAGAGGATTCTAAGAAAAAAAAAAGAAGAGAAAACCAGAGGAAGAGGGAGAGGCGTCCAGAAGGAGGACGGCAGACAGAAAGAAGGAGCGGAAGAGAGAGAGGCGTCTAGAAGGAAGGCGATTCCGATTGAGAAGAAGCAAGAAGAGGAAGCAGAGGAGTAGGATGAGACCGCTACTCACCTGAAAACCAAGGTAAAACCCCAACCCCCTGCTACCTTTATTTATTTTTATTGTCACTCCATGTTGCTGCAACTTGAGCCTTCAACACCAGTCTTACCACCGCAATACTTCACTGACCTTCTGCCATCTTCCACACCATCGGCACCACCTGGCCAGCGACCTAAAAACCCTACTAGCCGACCTTTATTCCCACCTAATCCCAACCCGTCTCCATACACCTGTTACATACCTTATCACTTCCCTTAACCACCAAACCCCATGCAATCCTAGCAAATTTGTTGTTCACAACCCCAACTCCAACGACCATGCACTATCCCCATCAATCCCAATTCACCTTTACCGTAGACCTACAGATTCTTGCACTATACACCATCGATTAAACCTCATCAATTTTTTCAAACCCAGCTGCCACCTATTGCAAATCAACACCCAACGACCAGGTAGCCATAGCCATCACAACCGCCACCTTCAACACCAACCTCATGCGATAACCAGCACTGCAAACCGCCACCTTCAATACCACCTCATATATTACCCATAACACCTGGCCCTCCATTAACACTTGTCATCAAACCCCACCCTCAGAAACCAACCTGAACCCAAAATCCAATCAATCTCACCTACTCCTAAGCTGTCTCAGAATCTGATCCACTATCCCACCTCCTCATCATCTACCACCTGCTGAACCAGCCTCAATCATCACCATTTACCATTATCAAACCCAACTCTGGCCAGCACATCTACATTTGTCAAACCCACTTCATACACCTCACAGCAACTTCCACTCACTGAAATCCCACACCTGTCCTCAAATCTTGAACCACAGCAATGCACCACTCCTCACGATCTGTCCATAGCCATACAAACCAGATTGCAGCCATCAACATCTACCATCTCCATTCCTGATTTTCCAATAACCAATCTGTACAGCTGCCTTGCTGCTCACCAACTAGTCCACTTGACCACACACACCTTGACACCTAGCAGCCCCACATGTGATCACTCAAGCCCCTAGTGATCCATCCTAGCTTTGGTCATCAGTCTAGCTGTAGCACTCTCCTATTCCCAACAGCAATCTCCCACACCACCGAGAACTTGATCATAAAATTGTCTAGCCATGTGTTGGAGTATCATGTGAGTAAAATTAACATAGTGTGTTTGAAATTTCATGAGTTAAAATTGATCCGAATATGTTGAAATTTCATGTGATCAAAATTGATCTGAATATGCTTGGAATTTTTAAGAAATTGATTACATTGGCTTAAAATTTAGATGATTAATATGGGCCACTAATCTAGATTTTTTTTATGTGAATTTTTATGTGGCCATTAGATATGATTTTTGATGAATGTGAATGGTTGGATTGACCTCATGAATATGTTGAATTAATCCAAACCATCAATCCGATCTGATCTTGATCACATTGAGGTTGATCAATTACATCTAGCCTGAGTAGTCGATCAAATATGACCTTAGTCACATTGTTGATGATCGATGCAATCGAGTCTAGACCATAGATCTGAATATATGTTTTGATACATTGATTCTCACATGCTTTGTTTGATTCTCACATGCTTTGTTGGATTCTCACATGCTTTATTGGATTCTCACATGCTATGATGCTCACATACCATATTCAGATTATTTACTTGTTACATATTTGGATTATTCACATGTCATATTTGGTTAGCTTATTGTTATATCTGTCTGCCACATGCTTATTGTAATATTTAGATGCTTACAGCCATGTTTGGATGCACAAGGCTATATTTTGAATACTACCATTACTATATTTGGAATACTACCATTGCTATAGTTGGAATATTTTCATTTTCCATATTTGTCTTGGAAAGAAAAAAAAATAGAAAAAGAGCAATTAGGGTAGGAAACCCAAAAAAATGGAAAGAGCACAGCAATTAGGGTAGGAAACCCTAAAAATGGAAAGAATACAACAATTAGGGTAGGAAACCCTAGAATGGAAAGAATAATTAGGGCAATATAAACCCTACAATACAGAGAATAATTAGGGTATGAAACCCTGAAAAATAAAAATCACAATGAAAAGGGATAGGAAACCCTAAAAACCTAAAAATGGTAGCAATTTAGGTCTCATCCCTAGATCCTATTGATAAAAATAGAAACAATAAAAATGGTAAAAATTTAGGTCTCATCCCTAAATCCTATTGATCAAAATGGAAACAATAAAAATGGTAGGAATTTAGGTCTCATCCCTAGATCCTATTGACAAAAACGAAACAACAAAAATGGTAGGAATTTAGGTCTCATCCCTAAATCTTATTGACAAAAATAGAAAGAATTTGGTACACATCCCAAATCTGAATGATAGGAATTTAGGTCTCATCCCTAGATCCTATTGACAAAAATAGAAAGGATTTGGTACACATCCCAAATAAAATGGTAGGAATTTAGGTCTCATCCCTACATCCTATTGACAAAAATTGTAGGAATTCGGTACACATTCCAAATCTGACTCTCACAATTATTTCGAACTACGTCATACCTGATTTCTACGGCACACCCTAGAATACGTTGGCAATTTGGGAGTCCCAAATATGGTTCAAAGCCACCCATCAATCATACTTCCAGTATAAACTTCAACTTGAACAAAGAATCTAATTGAAGCACATGCATAAATTACTTCCATAATCTTTAATCACACAACCCATTTTGAACAACGTTTCTGGACTTGATTTCTAAGATTGAAATACGTAGGTAATTTGAGATGTCTTACACGTTTTAGATTCAGTCCAAGACCGAACCATCTTTGGTCCGGTTCACAGTATAATATTATACATTACATTTTCTTGTTTATTTGATTTAAAACATGATTGACTGAACCCTAGGTTAGAATAACTTAGCAACTCGGTTTAGGACATCCCCCATTGAACCCTAGTCATCCAGTTGACCAAGCACAGTCAAACTTAGAATTTAAGAAAAGTTTCGGAGGCCGATATTGATCGGGCGGTTTGGGTGCCTAACACCTTCCCATAACCGTATCCTGAATACTTACCCGATCTCTTACAGACCAAAGAAATGATACATTGGGTCACGAGTCAATAGAAGTCTTACCTTAGGGTGAGATTACATTTTTAGAGGTCCTAGACCTTAATCTAGGTGGTGACTCTAATAAGACATTGATCTTCATTAATACAGATACCACATTCATCCCGAGCAGGATCATCTTTTCTCATTGTGCTCACAGTGGCGACTCCGCTGGGGAATAATATTCAGACTCCTAGGATACTTTTCTAATATTGATTTGCTTGACATTTGATGCTAGATCTAGGGTACTATATTTATTATTTGTACATATTGCTTTGGGGTGTATGGGTTCAGTTACACTTTCGTGCGAGTAGCCGAATTGGGTCGCATGCATATGGGGCAGCCCGCTAGGCGAAAAACATAACCTTGGCCTGTACTTTGTGAGATCATGACCGGCAAGCAACCTCTGACGAGCATTTCTTGGTCCGCCCGGGAATGCGTTATGCTACTCCACATTGCTTGATTCTTGCATCATAGTATATAAAGGGATTGGGGGCCCATTATTCATCATGCATTCGGTGATAGGTTATCTCGTCCTCGTCAAGGTGGCATTTTCTGTCCTAACCCAGTTTGAGCCACATGTATGTTATTTTTGGTCCATCTTTAAACCGACATGGTAAAATCTACTCGATCATAATATTTACATCCGAGACGTCGAAGTTCTACCGATTTTTGTCCTTGACTTGTCAACATGTTTGGATCCACACTTGAGTATTCTTGTCTCTCACTCATTGGGAGCGTGAGGGTTACGTATACCCGCATATACAATAGTGTGGGCGGTCTGTACATGCCCTCCATCATACAAAGCTCATTATGTTGACTATTCAATATTGATACATCAATCTCAAAAAATGATCAGAAAATCCATGTCACGACATAGTTACTGTGATCAAGTAGAAATTT
This sequence comes from Protea cynaroides, assembly GCA_028583415.1. Classification (NCBI taxonomy): domain Eukaryota; kingdom Viridiplantae; phylum Streptophyta; class Magnoliopsida; order Proteales; family Proteaceae; genus Protea; species Protea cynaroides. Next base: position 20,377,069 of record CM053274.1, read on the forward strand.
ATCAGTTTTTTCAATCATGAACCGCTTTTCTCATCCTTCATGAAAAATAAAAATAAGTATATCCGTTTCAATTTCTTGAAATTTAATGAACCACATGGTCGAACCTTGGTGCTACAACGATCCATTCAGAATCTTGAGGCCCCAAGATCAATCATGGGGTTATTCAAATACAAATAAATTGTTACAAATGATGTCTAATGGTCGGTTTTCATGAAGGAGCTAAATTTGTTTGGTCGAGTCAGTTTGTATGTGTATGTGTATTCTTCCCGTGTCCAGTCACTTCTGAGTCTTAACCTTTGTTCGTTGTTTATATAAAAAAAAACTAAAAAAAAAGGGAAGAAAATAAAGGTTGAACTAAGGAGGATATGATTGTCTAGACTTAAGAGAACACCTGAGTGAGTAGACAAAGCATCCACTCTGATTACATCCACTCATAAGAATGTCTCATCATCACCAGTTCATGTCTCGGTTCATGTTCATAAGGAGGACTTTTGTACCTCAAAGTGTTAGAATGGTTGGAAGATAGTATATTGAGAGCCCAAATATTACAGAGCGGAATTGAAATTCCAAGATCTGAGTTAAGGAATCCAAGAGGTTAGAATGCTGAATCATAGATTCTCAGAGATTACATGTTTCTTTCCCATGTTAGCATACCTGCCAATTTTAAATGGAAAAACTAAGATTGGAAAGCATTTTGTTCACCCTTGGCGATTGAGCCACTTTGATTGACGTAGTTGGTTTCTGACTCCGAAATTACTTTCAACATCTAAAGTGACCCTGACTCAAAGGATTAGTCCTTGAACCTTCAAGAATGGCCCACCAACCTCCCAAAATCCAAGATGAAAAGGAAGACCATGTGGTCAATTCTATCCCAAAATTGAGGTAGTCTGAAAATGAACTTCATGTGCACCCTAAATTGGGGCACTACCCAAATGTCAATGCACCCTAAACTGGGGCATAACTAAAATGTCAATGGATTCAAAATGGGACAGACCAAAAGGGAAATAGACCAAACAAGGGTGTAGGTTAGAGTTTCATGACATCTAAAATGGCGCATAAGATTGGTATACATTTAACCCGAATTGAGGCATTGGCCAGGTGAATTTAAAACCCGAACTGGGGCATAAATCAAAATCGTAATAGACTCAGGCGAGGTATAACTCAGGATGGAAAGCGTCAAACACCATTGATAGATAGGCGTGATAAGCCTTACTAGTAGAAATCTGAACAGAGATTTGGTCCCACAACCAATCATAAGTTAGCGTTAAGGACGTTGTATCCAATTGGGGTAACTCGGTGAATTACTTGTCTAAACTGGCTACCATTGGTATCTGATAGGTCATCTATGTTTGGGCTTAAGCTCGATATGTATGTAGATGGTCCAGTCTAAATGCTCTGAAAAAAATGAGCAATAATCATCTCATTTGAGATATCAACAACAGTGCTTTACTACTTCCAATCCATTCCTTCCCCGTTTGATATTTCTTCCTCCTCCATGTCCGTTGCTAATTCTGACTTTGATAACGATCGAGATGATGAGCCACAACCTGAACCTCTACTCCACCGGCCTTTAGAGAAATTAAAGTTTAACACACATGCGAAAGTTACAAATGATTAAGTTAAAGTCATAAAAGCATTCCCAAAGATACAAGTTGGCACATCAAAATGTCATCCCATTTGGTCAATTTAGAAAAAGAATTTTTTTTTGGGATATTTCCTTGAAAGTGGAGAACATTTATAGACTCATACAGGTGATTCATTTAGTTGTAAAAAAATGGGTCTACATACAAGGCATCATCAAGTTTACATCAATTCATGTGATTAAGTCTTCTACAAGTGCATGACATCCACAGACATGAAGTATGTTATAGATCAACCTCAAAGTCAAAGATGAGCTCAAAAAAAAAAAAAGAGAGAGAAAGAAAGAAATAAAAGAAAAGAAAAGAAAAGAAAAAAAAAGAAAGAAAAAAAGAAAGAAAGAAAAAAAAGAGAAAAAAAAAGAGCTATACAAAATAATGAGGTTGGTTAGCATACTCCATTGGAACAGTGATGGTGGACAAGTTCAACTATGGTGCATAGACATGGGGCAAATACTTTGAAACACTAATGATGAGTGTTCGATTACAAGGCATATAGATGGGGCAACTCCTTTAAAGCCCTGATGATGGATGAGTTCAGTTACGGAGCAATAAGACAATTGATTCTCGTACAGTGACATATAGACACCATTTCTTATAACCTGATTGGAGACCTGATCATTTGTTGTGATTCACATTGTGTGTTGAGCTGGATTTTTGATATTCGTCACTACATCCCACCCATACAGGGGGTGGTCTAATCACTTTGTTGTCATCAGAGGGTTTCTTTTTGGCTAAAGACTCTTTCTCCCGTCCATCAATCTGAAGGTCTTTCACAGAGTCTACATTACATGCCCTTACTTCAAATGTCATAAAATTTTATGGTATTGTTTCTTGTGAACATGTCGTCTTACTATGCATAAATATTGTTCAATAAATCTGACTGGAATATCTATCTGTCGTTCATCATTTCGACGGCATCCAAGATTTCCATAGTTTTTGTTGCTAGCCAATAAAATGGAATCGCCTAGTGGAGATCAAGCCATTCTACATAAACAACCAAACACTCTCCCAATGGCAGACCCATTGGATAGTTTCTTATCTGTCCATCTGGACTTTCGTCGTCACATTTGTATAGAAACTTAAAGGATTTGGGCCCAAACATGGTTATAACCGATTCAGCATCTGAGCATAGCTTGTCGAAATTTGTTTTCTATCTGAAGCATACCAAGAGGAGAAAGCATTCTTTGATGTTTTTCTAAAGATTAGTATAGGGTTGCATCTCCTTAAGGTTATTTTTAGTGATGACTCAAAAGTCACCTGCCAATCAATGTGTGCAGACTTGAACTTAGACACTGGGGCAAAATCATCCACTCATCCAAACATTATGAGTTTAGTTGAGCCCCCTATTCAAAACTCTAGCTGAGTCTAGTTGAATGTAAGAGAAAGATGACCCATATGAAAAAAAAAATGAAATAAAATTGAATCATTGTCATCATTTGCCCCTCATTAAAAAGACCTGATTGCCCTTTAATCAAAGTGAAACCCATATAAATTTGGCAAGCATGCAAAACATACCAAGATTTTCCTCTAAAGAAAAGAAACATGTTACCCTCAGTCTAGATTAAGTCAAATCAAGGAAAGTCGATCAAATCATGATCTTTAGTTTCTCTTGGATTTCGAGCAATGTTAGTGGACAAAGTGCAGATGCTGAGCCCATTGTGGCTACCTCAATATTTATGGAAAGTTCAACCCATTTTGGGAATGAAGAAAGATGAAGAAAGGAATTGAAAAGAATAAGAAAAAGGAAAATCACAATGAAAAAAATAAAAAAAATAAAAAAAAAAGAGAAAAGGAAAGAAAGGTGAAAGTACAAAGAAGAAAGAAGAATGAATGAAAGCAGAATAAGAATGGAAAAGAGAACAAGATGGAAGCAAGGAAAAGAAAGAAAGATCAAGAAAAAAAATATGAAAGCACAAAGAGAGTATGATGATCAAAGAACCCAAAAGAGAAAGAATGGAAAAGAGAACAAGATGCAAGCAAAGAAAAGAAAGAAATAAAGATCATGGAAGAGAGAGAAAGCTCTAGCCCGAACTATGCGGAACCTGATTCTGGAGGGATGGAAGTCCCAAAGGATACGCAGGCAATTTGGGACACCCCAAATTTGGTCCAAAGGTTATGTCACACCCCAATTTTGGTCTAACCAGAATGGTGTGATGAACCGCTAAATAACCAACGGTTCAACCAGGATCTCAAATAGGCTATCCCCGCGTTATCCAACTTACACACATCCGTAATCATAATCAGAGTAATACACATTAGCGGAAGTCTTATAATAAGATGAACTGAGAAACTAAATGATATTAATAATTTAATAGCAAATTATTTTGTATTCAACTGAGACATAAATATTAAATATCAAATACATGTCTGAATAAATCCAATAAAGAAACCTATAAAATATCTAATCAAATACACACGAGTTGCACTCGCAAGAGGAGTCGTGTGTATCCACTTCAGCTTCAACATCTATCGCTCCTACGTTTTCGTACGCAGACGCATTCATATAGTCTTCAACCGTATAACCTGCATCATCAACTAAAAATATTCGACGTCGAGGGGTGAGCACACATCACGGCTCAGTGAGTAGCCAAAACAATGCAACAATACATATACATGCAAAAAGTCAATTTATATCTTTGCTCCGGTTTTAAAGTTTGCAGTATGCAATAGAAATGTTTAGGTAGCCAAAGGTCGCATTTATTGACTCCGCCTCTATACACGAGTGTGTGATGTTACCCGAAGATCACGTTTATCGTCAACTCACATGCACCCAATCATGAACAATATATAACAAAGGTTACATTTATTGCTATATAGTGCCATACCAACACCTAAGCCCCTGTTGGCGAGGGCTGCAAACTGGGCTCGCAACTAACCAATCCTAATGCCAAACAGTGTATCTAAGGCCTCACCCCAGCAACCCTCAGAATGCCCATAGAGATAGAGCTAAGGCCCCCTGGTAGAGTCAGAGACTACAAGGACCGCGACCACCTCCCCTGATACTCTACGACATAATAGTTCTGCTAAAGTAATGGCGATACGACGATGCCAATGCCCAAGACTTGAGTTAGAGATAGAGCTTAAGTGCTGAGACCCGCCAAAGGTTAACTTTTATTGACGTTCTCATCACACCTCCCCTGATACTCGCTCGCATCAAGCACATCAACCACACACATACAAGCACATGCCTATTCCTATCATCATCATCATCATCATGTTATAAACAATAAAGTAAATATGCATGAACAAGTAATAGAAATATTGGATGGCATGTTGTATGCACATTACAAACATATTTGCATAGAATCAAACATAGCATAGGACTCAAGAAATAGAAAACAATTTATTATTAAACAATTTAGTTTGGGGTTAAGGTTCCTCACCTTAGCTTGCTACAAGATACTTTTCCAAGCTTTATAATCACCTTTATATTGTTATTGTATTGCTAGAAGACCTAACACAGTCGATAGAATTTAATTAAAATTAATTCCAGAGTTAAAAACTACTATGTTAACTGAGGGTCGATGGTAGGGTCAATGCCAGGGTCGATGGGTCTATCGACCCTTCCCTCTTTCTGGACTTCCCGAATGCTGAGGGTCGATGGTCAGGAACACCTAGGGTCGGATGGTCATCGACCCTCGGTGCGACCCTTGGTGCACTTTGGTCCAATTCCCACTTTTAATCCATTCTTCATGTTTGGGGTCCTATGGCTTTCTTCTACCTTTCATTCTACATTCATTCCATGGTATGAAACCATGTATAATCCATCTAGAATAGTTTTCATACATCTTCCTATGGTTTTCCATGAAAACCTAACCATAGATTGATGGTTTGGGATTCTCCGAGATCACTCTCTCAACATTAACTAACCTAAGGTCTGTAGAAACTTATGGAATTAGTATCCATACCTGAGAAGATTAATCTTCCTCTGCAACTCTTCTCTTTTGGCTTAATTTTCTTCCTTGTTTCTCTTCTTCTTCTTTTCCTTCTCTTCTCTTTCTCTCAATTCAATTAGGGTTGTGAAAGGAGTGAAAGTGGCTTAGGGACGTCCTTTAAATAGACTAGGAACATCCTAAATAAGTCCCTCTGAGATTAAGAAAGAATCCCATTCGAAAATATGGAAATTTCTTAATTTCTATTTTCTGCGGTAACCGAGGGTCGATGGGAGGGTCGATGATCCCGTCGACCCAAGGGTCTTAAGTTGTTTGACCCTCCCTTCAAAACTGAGGGTCTGACTTTCTGTTTTGGGAGGTCCGACCCTGCTTAGCTGGGTATGCGACCCTTCCCTTATTTTAAGTATTTTTGGGTCGATTTGTTACCTGGGATCTCGATCTCTTTCACGCCCTTGGTCCATTTGACTCGACCATGATGGGTAAACCTGGTTCAAGGTGGTAAGACCGGGTTAGATTTACACGGGTCTTACAACTCCCACCAACTTATAAAAATTTCATCCTCGAAATTGTACGTACCTTCTGAATCAAATAAGTAAAGTATTGCTTTCTCATAGCATTTTCTTCTTCCCATGTAATTTCATCCATGTCTCTACTTTTCCATTTGACCTTAACATAGTAGATATCCCTGTTGCGTAGACGTTGAACTTTTCAACTAGTGATTTCTGTTGGTGTTACTCCGAATGTCAAATCATCAGTCAATTCCGGTAAGTCTACTGTCAACACATGCGTTGGATCCTTGACATACTTCTTCAATAGGGAAATGTGAAATACGTCATGTACACTTGACATAGATGGTGGTAGTGCTAACTGATAAGCTACTTTTCCACGCTTGGCTATAATTTCATACGGCCCGACATATCTTGGACTTAGTTTCCCTTTCTGTCCAAACCTCTTCAATCCTCGCATAGGCGATACCTTCAAAAATACTTTATCACCTACGGAGAACTCTAGATCTCTTCGTCGAGTATCTGCATATTGCTTTTGATGGTTCTGAGCTGTTCTCACTCTTTCCTTGATGATGTCGACCACTAGACAAGTCTCTTCAACAAATTCTGGTCCAACAATACTACGTTCTCCAACTTCATTCCAAAACAAGGGAGTTCGACACTTCCTGCCATACAGTGCTTCATAAGGTGACATCTGTATAGTAGCCTGATAGCTGTTGTTATAAGCGAACTCGATCAGTGGTAATCTTTCGTCCCATGATCCCTTGAAATCAATTACACATGCTCGTAACATATCTTCTAGAATCTGAATTGTACGCTCCGACTGTCCATCTGTCTGTGGGTGGAATGCAGTACTAAACTTTAGCGTCGTACCCATAGCCTTTTGCAATCCTTCCCAAAATTTGAAAGTAAATCGTGGATCACTATCGGACACAATGCTTTCTGTAACACCATGTAATCGAACAATGTTATCCACATACAGCTTCGCTAACCTTTCCAGTGTATACTGAGGTCGTATAGGTATGAAGCGAGCTGTTTTAGTCAGTCGGTCCATAATCACCCAAACTGCGTCAACTACTCGAGGAGTCAATGGTAGTCCCGTGACGAAGTCCATTGTGATACAGTCCCATTTCCATGCTGGTTCCGATAATGGCTGCAATAGTCCAGCGGGTCTTTGTCGCTCAGCCTTTACCTTCTGACAATTTAGGTATTGAGACACGAACTTAGCTACATCTTCTTTCATTCCCCTCCACTAATAATGTTTCTTCAGATCATGATACATTTTTGTACTTCCAGGATGTATCGAATAGATGGTGGTATGGGCTTCTTTCATCAGTCGGTGTCTAATGTCTGCACTTTCTGTTTCGAGTACACATATTCTTCCTTTGTATTTTAGTAATTTCTCTTCGTCCAAGGTGAACTCAGGGTTAGTCCTACCTTTCTCGATATCTTCTAGTACTGTTCTCAGATAAGGATCTGCTTTGATAGTTGTCTTCACTTCGTCCACTATATCCGGTAAAATCTTCAATGCCGCGAACATATTTGAAAACCGATGAATAAACCCTTGGTTAGCTGATTCATCCGTTGTATCTATCACATACTGCTCGTTGCCGTGATTGAATACCATTCCGGTGGTACACATTGTTGCGGTCGTGCTAACTTCTCCTTGAGATTTTATCATTGCTTTTCTGCTTAATGCATCCGCTACTACGTTCGCTTTTCCTGGATGATACTGGATATCACAATCATATTCTTTCAATAGTTCCAGCCATCTTCTTTGTCTCATATTCAACTCCTTCTGATTAAATAAATAAGTAAGACTTTTATGGTCCGACTTAATCTGAAATTTCTCTCTGTATTGATAATGTCTCCATATCTTGACAGCATGTACTACTGCCGCTAGCTCCAGATCATGAGTAGGATAATTTTTCTCATGTACCTTTAACTGTCTTGAAGCATAAGCCATTACTTTCTCTCCTTGCGTAAGCACACATCCTAGTCCCAGTCCCGACGCATCAGTGTATAAAGTAAACGTCTGTCCTAGAATGGGGATGGTCAAAATCGGGGCAGATATCAATCTGGCCTTCAGTGTTTGGAAACTCTTCTCACATTTATCGGTCCACACAAACTTTTCACCTTTCTTAGTCAAACTGGTGAGAGGTACGACAATCCGAGAATAGTCTTCTACGAATCTCCGATAATAACCAGCTAGACCCAAAAAACTTCTGATTTCCGAAACGCTCTTTGGTGCTTCCCACTTTACAATAGCCTCGATCTTGCTGGGATCCACTTTGATTCCTTCAGCGGATACTACATGGCCTAGGAAGGCGACTTCACTTAGCCAAAACTCACACTTTGAAAATTTGGCGTATAGCTTTTCTTTCCTTAAACGTTGTAGAGCTGCGTTTAAGCTCTTGATATGAGTTTCCTTGTCCTTGGAGTATACCAATATGTCATCAATAAATACTATAATCGACGTATCCAACATATCGTGGAAGACTCGGTTCATAAGTTCCATGAACGTTGCCGGTGCATTAGTTAATCCGAAAGACATAACCAAAAATTCATAATGTCCGTATCTGGTCCTGAATGCTGTCTTTGGAATATCACCTTCTTTAATCTTCAGCTGATGATAGCCTGATCGAAGATCGATCTTAGAAAATACTTTCGCTCCTTGTAACTGATCGAACAAGTCATTGATTCGAGGTAGTGGATATCGATTCTTGATTGTCAGTTTATTCAACTATCGATAGTCAATACATAATCGAACGCTACCATCCTTCTTCTTTACAAACAACACCGGTGCACCCCATGGAGATATACTGGGTTGAATATAACCCTTGTCCAGCAATTCTTGTAGTTGCACCTTCAGTTCCTTCAGTTCCGTAGGAGCCATTTTGTAAGGTGCTTTTGATACGGGTGTGGCTCTAGGTATAAGGTCTATTACAAACTCCATGGCTCGGTCGGGTGGTAATCCGGGTAGTTCCTCCGAAAATACGTCAGGGTAATCCCACACGACATCAATGTCTTTCATTCATGGTGCTTCCTTGGTTAGGTCGACCACTGACACTAGATACCCGACTGCTCCCTTGTCAAGGCACTTCTTAGCCTTTAATGCTGAAAGTATGAGCTTGCGCCTCCGGGGAAGTTTGGTTCCCGAGAAACTGAATTCTGCTCCTTCTTTGTCTTTGAACGTTAGCTTCTTTTCGGCGCATAACAGATTTGCAGAATGCCGAGCTAACCAGTCCATTCCCAAGATTACATCAAAGTTTACCATCTCAAGTTGTATCAAGGTTGCATCTAAAGTCTTCTCTCCAATGAGAACTGGACATGGTCCGTTACCTTTCTCTAGTTCCACTTCTAACCCCATCGGTGACCGTACAAGTAATTTGTAGTCTAACATTTTGATGGGTAATTTGGTCTTCTTTCCAAATATCACCGATACAAATGAATGAGTAGCTCCGGAATCAAAGAGTACTCTGGCGGGTACGCCATTTATAGGTACAATACCTGTGATTTATCTTTACTTAGTCTACATGCTCATTCAATGTAATTACAACTCTAGAAGTTTCAGTCATACCTGTGACCACATCAGGTGATGCGGCCGCATCCTCGGATGTAACAGCATATACCCGTCCCTGATGTAACTGCTTCTTGGGCTTTGGGCACTCCCTTGCCATATGTCTGGATTGGTTGCAGTTAAAACACTTCAGGACTTCAGAAATTGGCTTTGGCTGAGGTTGAGCTGCTGAAGTGGTCTTGGGTGCGGTAGTAAAATTCTGAGGACGAAAAGGCTTATACATCCTGTTATTGCCTCCGTTGTAGGAGTTTCCGGCTGGTCTCTTGATGCCTTTGTTCTGAGTAAAATAACTCTCCTTCTGGCTCGACTCAATCACTCGAGAAATTTGGACAGCTTCGTTGTAAATTTTCTTCTCTAAGCCTAGAACATTTTCTCTGATGCTTCCTCTTAGTCCCGTGACAAACCTACGGGTTTTGGTTTCTTCTTCTTGCATACTCAGTGGTGCGAAGAAAAACAGCTCTTCATAACGCTGTTGGTACGCATCCACTGACATCTGTCCCTGATAAAGACTCAGGAACTCCTTCTCCATCGAATCTCAGAAGCTTCGTGGATAATATTTCTTGAAGAATGCTTCTTTATATATAGCCCATGTCAGTAGGGCGTGCTTGGTCAGTAAATATGTCTTCGTGGATTTCCACCAATGATGTGCGTCGCCCTTGAGCATGAAGGTGGCACATAGTACTTTCTCTTTCTCTGTAATAGTCATCATGAGGAAGTTTCTCTCCATCTCGTCTATCCAGTGTGCTGGCCACAATGGATCAGACGGCTTGCCGTTGAATTCTCTGGGTTTTATTTTCAAAAATCTCTCCACTAGTCGGGAGTGGTCCAGCTGATTCTGGGGGTTGACCCCGAACATATAGGGTGGATTATGGTAATTCCCTTTAGCTGCTTCTGGAACCTGCACTGGAATCTGTGTAGCCGGTTGCTGAGGTGTCTGAGGAGCTGGGTGGTTACCCACCGGTGCTGCACTGGCTTGTCCTGTGTGCATGGGTGCAGCCTGAGTGGCTTGGAACATAATTCCCATGGCAACCTGCATCTGAGCCTGCGTGTGTTGCATCTGCTGCAGCTGCTGTGCCAAGTTCATCACCACGGTTGTTAGCTCTAGTGGTAGAGGTGGCAAATTTGTAGGGTTTACCGGTTCTGGATTACCCGGTGCATAGTTATTTTCTTGACTAGTCTCCTCCACTGGTGGTGGTGGGACTACGTTTCGGGTCTGTCGGGTCACCCTACGTCCAGACATAATTCTTTTATGTGATTGGTGGTGCCTGAAAATTGTCAAAATGGGTGAGAAGTCATTCATATTTCATGTAGGCACGCTAACCAATAATCAATTTCAATTCTAGCTCATTTTATAAAAAAATGCTGTCTTTTCTATGTAGGGTCGACGGTGAGGGTCGCTGGTATGTCCGACCCTTAGTATCCGACCCTGGGAATGACCTGTTCTTCCCGAGAGCTGAGGGTCGAGTCGAGGGTCGATGGATATCCGACCCTCGGTATCCGACCCTTAGTTTCTTGATAGATTACCGAGAGCTGAGGGTCGATGCGAGGGTCGATGGGTGTCCGACCCTCAGTTCTGACCCTTAGTTTTCTGTCAGGTTCCCGAGAGCCGAGGGTCGATGGGAGGGTCGATTCAGGGGTCGATGGATCCAGTAGAATTGTCCGACCCTCGGACAAAAAATCAGATTTTTAAGATCCGATTTTGGGTCATTTCTCACTATTCCCCCTCTGTTTCGACTCGTCTCTCCTCTCTGAGTTGATACAGTGCTACTCTACTGTTTTTGGTCAGTTTGACTCCGGGTTTCGACGTCCACGACATCACTACAGGTATGTCCACTCATCTTCACCTGTTTTTAGGTTTTCTTTTCTAGGTTTTTGCACATTTAACTTGTATTTTTCAAATTAAACTTTTTCCAACCGTAAAAATTCAATTTTTATTGGGGGCTTTTGTTATTGGTGTCTTGAGTAACGAAAGCCCTCAAAAATTTTTGAGTTTCATCGGTTGGTTATCGAGAAACTTGAAATTTTCTCTTTTTGCCCTAATTTGTCGACATTTTTGATTTTTCTTGAATTTCTTCAAATTGGACATCGTCAGTTAAAAAGTCCTACTGCATGTGGGTTGTAGGGTATGTTTAAACCTACGTTAGTCCTTATGCCCACTTGTATGGTGAGGAATGGGCTTTATGGTCAACTTATGTCGTTATTACATCAAATTTATGATTTTTATCCTATTAATTCCTTATTTTTCATTCTCTTTCTTATTTTGCAGATATTATGGCTCGTACCAAAGTACCCAGAGTGCGTGATCCACTTCGCTTCCGTTCGAATGAAGCTGAGGCACAGTATGCTGACTATGCCCGTAAGAAAGTGGAAGGGGGTCGCATGGTGAACTTGGCTGAGCTAGCCTTGTTCAATGTAGAGGGAGCTTTTGTGATATGGGGTGGCTCCCTGTCATCACATACGACGCGTGCACATGTCCAGATTTGGTATGCCAGTTCTATTGTAATCTCCAGGTGGTGGGGAATTACAACGACATTGAGCATGGCCAGGAGTTGCGCATCACCAGTTACGTCAAGGGGGTACACATTTCCTTTGATTATCGATAGCTGGCCGATCTGTTGGGCATTCCCTATGATGGCCCAATGGTGTACTGTGCGCCGGGAGAGCCATAGTTTGTTGAGATGGAGATGAGGGCAGAGATCGACAACCAGCTGTTACGCCCTGATCGCTGGCAGATGAGAGCCTGTTACATGCGTCCAGCTCCACGGGTCTTCTGTAAGATTATCAGGCATAATCTGATCCCGCAGAGTGGGCACTATGAGAGGGTCTCTCAGCTGACACAGTTTCTGATATATAGCATCTGCACTCGCCAGCCCGTCTGTCTTCCATACATCATCATGCGGACTATGATTAGTGCTACATTGTCCGGTCATAGGGGTAATCTACCCTATGGACGCATGATTACAGTGCTACTGACCCGTCTGGGCGTGGATCTGGTAGATGAGAAGATCCAGGAGAAGACCTTCTCGTCGCCTCTAGATTGGGAGGCTATCTGCAAGATGGGGCTGCGAGATGCTGAGGTTAGTAATGAGGAGAGGAAGGCGATGGTGCACCCTCACACTCGGGTCGAGATGGCTGATGCTGAGGCTGCTGCTGCTGCTGCTAGAGCTCGTGTGGATCCGGTCGTGTATATGGACGTCGACTCGATACCATCGCCTTCACCTACACATGCGGCTGGAGTGGGTACTTCTTCTGCGGCGGCTCCTGCACCTGAGGTTGGTCCTTCCCACTCGGCTGATCCTTCACTTCCACCTTTAGCCATGATGGAGATGCTGCAGGAGATCAGGGATGCTCAGCGCAGATCTGATCTGAGGATGGATGAGTTGTTGGCTGCTCAGCCCGCATCAGACGCGCGGATGGGAGAGATCCTAGAGGTACAGCGTGCGACTGATCAGAGGATAGCCGGTCTCACAGCTAGTCTACAGACGACCCAGACTCCGATAGCCTGGTTGACTAGAGTCTATGCTGAGGACTACGACAGAGACCGTGAGGCACCGCCTCCTCCTACGCCTCCTGCTTCTTGATTGTACCTTTATTTCTTGTACTTCAGAGTAACTGTCCGGGTTGTGGACTGTACTCTGCTTTAGTTATGTATATACGTTTTTTTTCTCACTCATTGTATGTAACTTGTTTCCCCTTAATAGATGCATTATTCTCTTTTTAAATTTGGTCTCAATCATCACTGGTGCTTATAGTTTGTTCATATTACTGTTTTTACTTTTATCCTACGTCAGTTCACAATTGTCTTGAATGTATGCTAGTCGACGGGCAAGGCCTGAGATGCTCTGATACCAAGTTGTCACACCCCAATTTTGGTCTAACCAGAATGGTGTGATGAACCGCTAAATAACCAACGGTTCAACCAGGATCTCAAATAGGCTATCCCCGCGTTATCCAACTTACACACATCCGTAATCATAATCAGAGTAATACACAATAGCGGAAGTCTTATAATAAGATAAACTGAGAAACTAAATGATATTAATAATTTAATAGCAAATTATTCTGTATTCAACTGAGACATAAATATTAAATAACAAATACATGTCTGAATAAATCCAATAAAAAAACCTATAAAATATCTAATCAAATACACACGAGTTGCACTCGCAAGAGGAGTCGTGTGTATCCACTTCAGCTTCAACTTCCATCGCTGTCACGTTCTCGTACGCAGACGCATTCATATAGTCTTCAACCGTATAACCTGCATCATCAACTAAAAATATTCGACGTTGAGGGGTGAGCACACATCACGGCTCAGTGAGTAGCCAAAACAATGCAACAATACATATGCATGCAAAAAGTCAATTTATATCTTTGGTCCGGTTTTAAAGTTTGCAGTATGCAATAGAAATGTTTAGGTAGCCAAAGGTCGCGTTTATTGACTCCGCCTCTATATACGAGTGTGTGACGTTATCCGAAGATCACGTTTATCGTCAACTCACATGCACCCAATCATGAACATTATATAGCAAAGGTTACATTTATTGCTATATAGTGCCATACCAACACCTAAGCCCCTATTGGCGAGGGCTGCAAACTGGGCTCGCAACTGACCAATCCTAATGCCAAACAGTGTATCCAAGGCCTCACCCTAGCATCCCTCAGAATGCCCATAGAGATAGAGCTAACGCCCCCCGGTAGAGTCAGAGACTACAAGGACCGCGACCACCTCCCCTGATACTCTATGACATAATAGTTCTGCTAAAGTAATGGCGATACGACGATGCCAATGCCCAAGACTTGAGTTAGAGATAGAGCTAAAGTGCTGAGACCCGCCAAAGGTTAACGTTTATTGACGTTCTCATCACACCTCCCCTGATACTCACTCGCATCAAGCACATCAACCACACACATACAAGCACATGCCTATTCCTATCATCATCATCATCATCATGTTATAAACAATAAAGTAAATATGCATGAACAAGTAATAGAAATATTGGATGGCATGCTGTATGCACATTACAAACATATTCGCGTAGAATCAAACATAGCATAGGACTCAAGAAATAGAAAATAGTTTATTATTAACCAATTTAGTTTGGGGTTAAGGTTCCTCACCTTAGCTTGCTACAAGATACTTTTCCAAGCTTTATAATCACCTTTATATTGTTATTGTATTGCTAGAAGACCTAACACAGTCGATAGAATTTAATTAGAATTAATTCCATATTTAAAAACTACTCTGTTAACTGAGGATCGATGGTAGGGTCGATTCCAGGGTCGATGGGTCTATCGACCCTTCCCTCTTTCTGGACTTCCCGAATGGTAAGGGTCGATGGTCAGGAACACCTAGGGTCGGATGGTCATCGACCCTCGGTGCGACCCTTGGTGCACTTTGGTCTAATTCCAACTTTTAATCCATTCTTCGTGTTTGGGGTCCTATGGCTTTCTTCTACCTTTCATTCTACATTCATTCCATGGTCTGAAACCATGTATAATCCATCTAGAATAGTTTTCATACATCTTCCTATGGTTTTCCATGAAAACCTAACCATAGATTGATGGTTTGGGTTTCTCCGAGATCACTCTCTCAACATTAACTAACCTAAGGTCTATAGAAACTTATGGAATTAGTATCCATACCTGAGAAGATTAATCTTTCTCTGCAACTCTTCTCTTTTGGCTTAATTTTCTTCCTTGTTTCTCTTCTTCTTCTTTTCCTTCTCTTCTCCTTCTCTCAATTCAATTGGGGTTGTGAAAGGAGTGAAAGTGGCTTAGGGACGTCCTTTAAATAGACTAGGAACATCCTAAATAAGTCCCTCTGAGATTAGGAAAGAATCCCATTCGAAAATATGGAAATTTCCTAATTTCTATTTTCTGCGTTAACCGAGGGTTGATGGGAGGGTCGATGATCCCGTCGACCCTAGGGTCTTAAGCTGTCCGACCCTCCCTTCAAAACTGAGGGTCTGACTTTCTGTTTTGGGAGGTCCGACCCTGCTTAGCTGGGTATGCGACCCTTCCCTTATTTTAAGTGTTTTTGGGTCGATTTGATACCTGGGATCTCGATCTCTTTCACGCCCTTGGTCCATTTGACTCGACCATGATGGGTATACCTGGTTCAAGGTGGTAAGACCGGGTTAGATTTATACGGGTCTTACAGGTTACACATCCAAAGGCTACACATCCAAAGGCTATACATCCAAAGATTACACATCCAAAGGCTACACATCCAAAGGCTACACATCCAAATGCTATACATTCAGAGGTTACAAATCCAGAGCACAAAGCACAGTTACAGTTACATCATTAGCTATCTTGAGCTAAAGTCACAGACCTGATGAGGTTGCTACTCAAGAAGCTTGACAGTTACAGTTATATCATAAGCGGTCTTAAGCTAATGACACAGACCTGATGAGGTCGCTACTGAAGAAGCTTGACAGTTACAGTTACATTACAAGCGGTCTTGAGCCAGTGTCCTAGACCTGATAAGGTCACTACTCAAGAAGCTTGACAATTACAGTTACATCATGAGCGGTCTTGAGATAAAGTCACAGAACTGATGAGGTCGCTACTCAAGAAGCTTGACAGTTATAGTTATATCATGAGCGGTCTTGAGCCAAAGTTACAGACCTGATGAGGTCACTACTCAAGGAGCATGACATCTACAATTGTTTGTTGTAACTGCAAAATAATGCAAAAATGTGGTTCTTTTATCTTTAGCCTTCAATTGGTAATAATCTCGGCTAAAGAGGGGCATTTGTAAGCACCCCATTTTTGCCACCCTCAGCATAAGTGAACCCATATGGCAAGTTTCCGGCCTTTAACCCAAAAATTTGTGATTCTATAATGAACCCCATAGTAGGGTCTTAGGTTATTACCTACTTGGATGTATAGGTCATGAAACTACCTTCGAAATGAGACCGGAATCATCAAATTCTGACTTCAAACAAGGAAGATATCGCAGTTTGAAAGTGCAAGGGCATTTATGTAATTATCGTACGATGCATGCATTAACATTTAAACTTCATGTCATCATATCTTGGTCATTTGATATCGAATCGGATGATTCAAAGGCCAATATTCCTTATTTTCAGTCCTCTTTAAAGTGGACATGAAAAATCCTGGACAAAGGTCACCGGTGGGCACCATGCAAGCTTTCATACAAAATTATCGTTAGAACTTCAAAGCTTCATATCTTTGTCGTTCTACGTCGAACTCAGATGATTCCAAGGCCATTATTCTTCATTTGTGATGTCCTGCAAAGTGGACATGCAAAATCTTGGGTAGAAGTCTCCGGAGGGTCCCATGCAAAATTACACATGAAAATAGTCATTTAATCTTTGGAAATTCATATTTTGGCCACACCATATCCAAATCAGGTGATTTCAGTTTCATTATGTTCCATTTTTAATACTCTGCAAAGTGGACGTCAGAATTTTTGGTAGAAGTCCCTGAAGGATCCCATGCAGAAGGGTCAGCCAAATTATCGATAATTGGCCTGCTTAAACTTCAGAAATTCATAAGTTGGCCATTTTATTTTCAAATGTGGTGATTCAAGCTCCAATATTCCTCATTTTTAGTATTCTACAAAGTGAACATAGAAAATTTGGAATAGAAGCTATCGAAAATTTTCATGCGGAATAACAACGGAAATAGCCCATGAAATGACAGAGGGAGAAACCCAGTCAATCCAGTGAATTCATCTCAACCCAAGCTAGTCTTGGCCCAACCTAGTCAATCCAGTCAACTCGGCTCAACCCAACCCAGTCTTGGCCCAACCCGATCAATCCTTGTCAATCCGGACCAAATCTATTGGACCCATGTGCATGCATATTTAGTATATTATACATATTATTAGATTATGTATTGTATTAGGTATTAAATTATATTATTATGAATTGAATATATGTATATATATTTATTGGAGGAGATAGCTGGCTAATGGTTCAGTTAGGCTAGGAAAGCGATCCAAAAGGGATTGAATAAAGATCCGTGGGAGGGATTAGAGAAGGAAAGAGAAGAAAAAAAAAAGAAAGAAAATGAGAGAAATGTAGGAGACGAGATCTAGAAGAGGGAGAAGAAGGAAAGAATAGGAGAGGATGAAAGATGGAGAAACCGAAGAAAGAAAGAATAGAAAAAAGTGGAAAGAAAAGGGAGGAGACGAGATCTAGAAGATGGAAAGGAGAGGACAGAAGGAGGGCAGCGGGATTTCTTTCCCAAGAGGCTGCTAGGTGGCTGAAAAACCTAAGGTTGGGGTCGTTTATAAGGTAATAATATGGAAAGAAAAGAAAGGGAGATCGTGGTGGTTTTGGAAAAAAATATAATAATAAAAGAATGCTTGGGGTCGGTGGTCTAGGAATTAGTCTAAAAAGATAGAAATAGTAGCAATAGGTTTTGATAGATAAAAAGAGAGAGAGATTGAGAGATGGAGGGGGACCGAGAATAGAAAGGAGATTGAGAGATTGGGGCAGTCTGATAGAAAGGAGAAGAGAGGATTTTAAGAAAAAAAAAAGAAGAGAAAACCAGAGGAAGAGGGAGAGGTGTCCAGAAGTTGGACGGCAGACCGAGAGAAGGAGAGGAAGAGAAAGAGGCGTCCAGAAGGAAGGCGATTCAGATTAAGAAGAAGCACGAAGAGGAAGCAGAAGAGTAGGATGAGATCACTACTCACCTGAAATCCAAGGTAAAACCCCAACCTCCTGCAACCGTTATTTTTTTTTTATTGTCACTCCATGCTGCTGCAACTTGAGCCTTCAACACCAGTCTTACCACCGCAATACTTCACTGACCTTCTGCCATCTTCCCCACCATCGGCACCACTTGGCCAGCGACCTATAAACCCCACTAGCCGACCTTTATTCCCACCTAATCCCAACCCGTCTCCATACACCTGTTACATACCTTATCACTTCCCTAACCACCAAACCCCATGCAATCCCAGCAAAGTTGTTTTTCACAACCCCAACTCTAACGACCATGCACCATCCCCATCAATCCTAATTCACCTTTACCGTAGACCTGCAGATTCCTGCACTAGCCACCAACGATTAAACCTCATCAATTTTTTCAAATCCAGCTGCCACCTATTGCAAATCAACACCCAACAACCAGGTTGCCATAGCCATCACAACCGCCACCTTCAACACCAACCGCATGCGATAACCAGCAATGCAAACCGCCACCTTCAATACCACCTCATATATTACCCATAATACCTGGGCCTCCATTAACACTTGTCATCAAACCCCACCCTCAGAAACCTACCTGAACCCAAAAGCCAATCAATCTCACCTACTCCATAAGCTCTCTCAGAATCTGATCCACTATCCCAACTCCTCATCATCTACCACCTGCTGAACCAGCCACTATCATCACCATTTACCATTATCAAACCCAACTCTGGCCAGCACATCTACATTTGTCAAACCCACTTCATACACCTCACAACAACTTCCACTCACTGAAATCCCAC
This sequence comes from Protea cynaroides, assembly GCA_028583415.1. Lineage (NCBI taxonomy): Eukaryota > Viridiplantae > Streptophyta > Magnoliopsida > Proteales > Proteaceae > Protea > Protea cynaroides. Next base: position 20,396,160 of record CM053274.1, read on the forward strand.
ACCTGTCCTCAAATCTTGAACCACAGCAATGCACCACTCCTCACGATATGTCCATAGCCATACAAACCAGATCAGAACCGTCAACATCTACCATCTCCATTCCTGATTTTCCAATAAGAAATTTGTATAGTTGCTCCTTGATTACCTTCATCACGTAACAATTCATGATCTTGTTCTGCAATACCATGCGGCAGTCCAATCTACATCTGTCCATGCCTCAAACACCAACACACCGTGCTGTCCACTGTGAGCCACTCAACTTTCCTATTGTCCACATGATCTTCCATCTACCCACTCTTCAAACCCAACCATGACACCTTGCTGCTCACCAACTAGTCCACTTGTCCACACACACCTTGACACCTAGCAGCCCCACATGTGATCACTCAAGCCCCCACTGATCCATCCTAACTTTGGTCATCAGTCTAGCCGTAGCACTCTCCTATTCCCAATAGCAATCTCGCACACCTCCGAGAACTTGATCATACAATTGTCTAGCCATGTGTTGGAGTATCATGTGAGTAAAATTGACATAGTGTGTTCAAAATTTCATGAGTTAAAATTGATCCGAATATGTTGAAATTTCATGTGATCAAAATTGATCCGAATATGCTTGGAATTTTTTAAAAATTGATTACATTGGCTTAAAATTTTAGATGATTAATATGGGCCATTGATCTGGAATTTTTTTATGTGAATTTTTATGTGGCCATTAGATATGATTTTAGATGAATGTGATGGTGGATTGACCTCATGAATATGTTGAATTAATCTAAACTGTCAATCCGATCTGATCTTGATCACATTGAGGTTGATCGATTACATCTAGTCTGAGTAGTCGATCAAATATGATCTTGGTCACATTGTTGATGATTGATGCATTCGAGTCTAGACCATAGATCTGAATATATGTTTTGATACATTGATTCTCACATGCTTTGTTTGAATCTCACATGTTTTGTTGGATTCTCACATGCTATGATGCTCACATACCATATTCGGATTATTTACTTGCTACATATTTGGATTATTCACATCTCATATTTGGTTAGCTTATTGTTATATCTGTCTGCCACAAGCTTATTACCATATTTAGATCCTTACTGCCATGTTTGGATGTACACTACTATATTTAGAATACTACCACTACAGTTGGTACATTTGCCATATTTGTCTTGAAAAGAGAAAAAATAAAAAAATAGCAATTATGGTAGGAAACCCTAAAAAATGGAAAGAGCACAACAATTAGGGTAGGAAACCCTAAAAATGGAAATAATACAGCAATTAGGGTAGAAAACCCTAGAATGGAAAGAATAATTAGGGCAAGATAAACCCTAGAATAAAGAGAATAATTAGGATATGAAACCTTAAAAAATGAAAATCACAATGAAATGGGATAGGAAACCCTTGAAACCTAAAAATGGAAACAATAAAAATGATAAGAATTTAGGTCTCATCCCTAGATCCTATTGATAAAAATAGAAATAATAAAAATGGTAGGAATTTAGGTCTCATCCCTAAATCCTATTGACAAAAATGGAAATAATAAAAATGGTAGGAATTTAGGTCTCATCCCTAGATCCTTTTGACAAAAAAGAAACAACAAAAATGGTAGGAATTTAGGTCTCATCCCTAGATCCTATTGACAAAATTAGAATGAATTTGGTACACATCTCAAATCTGAATGATAGGAATTTAGGTCTCATCCCTATATCCTATTGACAAAAATAGAAAGAATTTGGTACACATCCCAAATAAAAATGGTAGGAATTTAGGTCTCATCCTTAGATCCTATTGACAAAAATTGTAGGAATTTGGTACACATTCCAAATCTGACTCCCACAATCATTTTGAACTATGTCGTACCTGATTTCTAGGGCATACCCTAGAATACATAGGCAATTTGGAAGTCCCAAATATGGTACAAAGCTACCCATCAACCATACGTCCAGCATAAACTTCAACTTGAACAAAGAATCTAATTGAAGCATATGAATAAATTACTTCCATAATCTTTATTCACACAACCCATTTCGAACTACATTTCTGGACTTGATTTTCAGGATTGAAATACATAGGCAGTTTGAGATGTCTTACATGTCTCAGATTCAGTCCAAGATCGAACCATCTTTGATCCGGTTCACATTATAATATTGTACATTACATTTGCTTGTTTATTTGATTTAAAACATGATTGGCTGAACCCTATGTTAGAATAACATAGCAATTTGGTTTAGGAGATCCCCCATTGAACCCTAGTCATCCAGTTGATCATGCACAGTCAAAATTAGAATTTAAGAAAAGTTTAGGAGGCCGATATTGATCGGGCGGTTTGGGTGCCTAACACCTTTCCATAACCGTACCCTGAGTACTTACCCGATCTCTTGCAGACCAAAGAATCGATACATTGGGTCACGAGACAATAGAAGTCTTACCTTAGGGTGAGACTACATTTTTAGAGGTCATAGACCTTAATCTAGGTGGCGACTGCAACAAGACATTGATCTTCATCGATACGAATACCACATTCATCCCGAGGAGGATCATCGTCTCCCATTGTCCTCATACCATGCTAATCTTAATCCAACTTAGGCCACCAATCCAATCAGTTCAGCCTAGCCCAGTTCAAACTGAACCGGTTTAATCCATATGCATAGTGCCATTCTATGGAATATATATTGTATTGATATGTGTGGTATATATTATATGATATATTATTTTGAGAATGGAGATGGGAGATGCATCAGGACAGAACACCCAAGAAAAAGAATAGAAATGAAAGAATCGGTTAAGGAAAAAAAATGATTGAGAGAGCTGTGAGATTGGCTGGTTAGGTTAGGAAAGAAATAGGACAGAGAGGATTCAATTCAATCTAGAAATTACAAGGAAAGTGAAGAAAGCTGGACAGAATATAAAAAGATGAAAAGAAAGGAAACCCGGGATGGGGGAGTTTCATGGAAAGAATGAGGGTTTAAAAAATAGAGAGATTGAGATACCGAAAGTTTTTTTTTTATTATTTTTTTTTTTTGGAGAGAAAGGGGGAGATTGAGAGCCAAAAAAAAACATAGATGGTAGATTGAGAGGAGAGATCGAGAAAGGAACTCAGAGAGGAGGCAGGGCCAGATGGGAAGAAGCAGAGAAGAAGTGAAGAAGAAGGGAGAAGGAGGAGCAGCCAAGGTAAGCCGCCCCTCCCCTTTGCTTTATTTTTCTTATTTATTACCTGTACATCGATTGTCCCTGCATAAACCACCCATAACCACTCCTGCACCTCACCTACCTAATCACTCACTCCCTGTAGCCATTAACCACCATCTCCTTGCAACTTAAACCCAGCATGACACTACCCGTGAATGATTACCTTTACCAAATCTCTACTGACCCAACCACCAGCAACTTCTTCCACATAAACCACTGCAATACCTTGTTGTCACACCCCAATTCCACACTATTTAGAATGGTTTGATGAACCGATAACAAACCAATGGTTCAACCAGGATCTCGAGTAGGATGTATCCGTGTTATCTAAACTCCATACATCTACATTCATAATCAGAGTAAATATATAATAGCGGAAGTCTTATAGTAAAATGAACTGAGAACCTACTGTGATATTAATATTTAAATAGCAAATTATTCTGTATCAACTCAAAAATAAATAAATATCAAATACATGTCCATAATAAATCCAAGTAAGAAAACTAAGAAAATATCTAATCAAATACACATGAGCCGCACTCGCAAGAGGAGTCATGTGTATCTACTTCAGCTTCAACTTCCATCGCTGCTACGTTCTCGTACGCTGGAGCGTTTACATAATCTTCAATGGTATAACCTGCATCATCAACTAAAAATTTTCGGCGTCGAGGGGTGAGCACACACCATGGCTCAGTGAGCAAACAAAACAATGCAACAGTACATATGCATGCAATCAATTCATATCTTTGGTCTGGTTTATAGTTTTCAATGCACAGTAGAAAGGTTGGGTGGTCAAAGGTTAACGTTTATTGACCCCGCCTCTATACACAAGGTGTGGAAGTCCGCCCAAAGGTTAACGTTTGTTGTGGTCCCCATCCACCTTAATCATGAACATTATACAACAAAGGTTAACGTTTATTGCTGTATAGTGCCATACCAACACGTAAGCCCCAGCTGGCGAGGGCTTGCAAACTGGGCTCGCAACTAACCAATCCTAATGTCAGACAGTATATCCAAGGCCTCACCCCAGCATCCCTCAGAATGTCCATAGACATAGAGCTAATGTCACACCCCAATTCCGTACTGTTTAGAATGGTGTGATGAATCGCTAATAAACCAACGGTTCAACCAGGATCTCAAATAGGCTATCCCCGCGTTATCTAAACTTACACACATCCGTAATCATAATCAGAGTAAATACACAATAGCGGAAGTCTTACAATAACATGAACTGAGAAACTAAGATGATATCATTAATTTAATAGCAAATCATTCTGTTTTCAACTGAGACATAAATAAATACCAAATACAAGTCTTTATTAAATTCAATAAAAGAAACCTATAAAATATCTAATCAAATACACACGAGTTGCACTCGCAAGAGGAGTCGTGTGTATCCTCTTCAGCTCCAGCTTTCATCGCCGTTACCGTCCCGTACGTAGAAGCATTTATATAATCTTCAACCATATAACCTGCATCATCAACTAAAAATATTCGACGTCGAGGGGTGAGCACACATCATGGCTCAGTGAGTAGCCAAAACAATGCAACAATACATATGCATGCAAATCCATTTATATCTTTGGTCCGATTTAAAGTTTGCAGTATGCAATAGAAAGGTTTACGTAGCCAAAGGTCACGTTTATTGACCCCGCCTCTATACACGAGTGTGTGACGTTATCCGAAGATCACGTTTATCGTCAACTCACATGCACCCAATCATGAATATTATATAACAAAGGTTACATTTATTGCTATATAGTGCCATACCAACACGTAAGCCCCTGTTGGCGAGGGCTGCAAACTGGGCTCGCAACTAACCAATCCTAATGCCAAAAGTGTATCCAAGGCCTCACCCCAGCATCCCTTAGAATGTCCATAGAGATAGAGCTAAGGCCCCCCGGTAGAGTCAGAGACTACAAGGACCGAGACCACCTCCCCTGATACCCTACGACATAATAGTTCTACTAAGGTAATGGCCATACGACTATGTCAATGCACAAGACTTGAGTTAGAGATAGAGCTAAAGTACTGAGATCCGCCAAAGGTTAATGTTTATTGACGTTCTCATCACACCTCCCCTGATACTCTCTCGCATCAAGCACATCAACCACACACATACAAGCACATGCCTATTCCTATCATCATCATCATCATCATGTTATAAACAATAAAGTAAATATGCATGAACAAGTAATAGAAATATTGGATGGCATGTTATGTGCACATTACAAACATATTCGCATAGAATCAAGCATAGCATAGGACTCAAGAAATAGAAAACAGTTTATTATTAACCAATTTAATTTGGTGTTAAGGTTCCTCACCTTAGCTTGCTATAAAATGCTTTTCCAAGCTTTAAAATCACCTTTACAATGTTGTTATATTGCTAGACGACCTAACAAAGTCGATAGAATTTAATTAGAATTAAAAATCTAGATTTATAAACCATTCTGTTAACTGAGGGTCGATGCTAGGGTCGATGGGTCTATCGACCCTCCCCTCTTTCTGGACTTCCCGAATGCTGAGGGTCGATGATCAAGAATACCTAGGGTCGGATGGCCTATCGACCCTAGGTACGACCCTTGGTGCACTCTGGTCCAATTTCCATTTTTTTAATCCATTCTTCGTGTTTGGGATCCTATGGCTTGCTCCTACATTCCATTTTACAGTCATTCCATGGTCTGAAACCATGTATAACCCACCTAGATAGCTTTCATGCACTTTTCTATGGTTTTCTATGAAAACCTAACCATAGATTGATGGTTTGGGTTTCTCCGAGATCACACTCTCAACATTAACTAACCTAAGGTCTGTAGAAACTCATGAAATTAGTATCCATACCTGAGAAGATTACTTTTCCTCTGAAATTCTTCTCCTTTTTTCTTAGTTCTCTTCCTTCCCTTTTTTCTTCCTCTTTCCTTCTCCTCTCTTTCTCTCAATTTGATTAGGGTTGTGAAAGGAGTGAAAGTGGCTTAGGGACGTCCTCTAAATAGAGTAGGAATATCCTAAAATAAGTCCCTTTGAGATTAGGAAAGAATCCCATTCGAAAATATGGAAATTTCCAAATTTCTATTTTCTACGGTAACCGAGGGTCGATGGGAGGGTCGATGATCCCGTCGACCCTAGGGGTATAAGTTGTCCGACCCTCCCTCCAAAACCGAGGGTCTGACTTTCTGTTTTGGGAGGTCCGACCCAGCTTAGCAGGGTATGCGACCCTTCCCCTATTTTAAGTGTTTTTGGGTCGATTTGATACCTGGGATCTCGATCTCCTTTACGCCCTTGGTCCATTTGACTCGACCATGATGGGTGAACCTGGTTCAAGGTGATAAGACCGGATTAGATTGACACGGGTCTTACAACTCCCCCAAACTTATAAAAATTTTGTCCTCGAAATTGTACGTACCTTCTGAATCAAATAAGTGAGGGTATTGCTTCCGCATAGCATTTTCTTCTTCCCATGTAATTTCTTCCATGTCTCTACTTTTCCATGTGACCTTAACATAGTAGATATCTCTATTGCGTAGACATTGAACCTTTCGACTAGTGATTTCTGTTGGTGTTACTTCAAACGTCAAATCATCAGTCAATTCCAGTAAATCCACTGTCAAAACATGCGTTGGATCTTTGACATACTTCTTCAATAGGGAAATGTGAAATACGTCATGCACACTTGACATGGATGGTGGTAGTGCTAACTGATAAGCCACTTTTCCACCCTTAGCTAAAATTTCATACGGCCTGACATATCTTGGACTTAGTTTCCCTTTCTGCCCGAACCTCTTCAATCCTCGCATATGCGATACCTTCAAAAATACCTTTTCACCTACGGTGAACTCCAGATCTCTTCGTCGAGTATCCGCATATTGCTTCTGGCGGTTCTGAGATGTTCTCACTCTTTCCTTGATGATGTCGACCACTCGACAAGTCTCTTTAACAAATTCCGGTCCAATAATACTACGTTCTCCAACTTCATTCCAAAACAAGGGAGTTTGACACTTCCTGCCATACAGTGCTTCATAAGGTGACATCTATATAGTAGCCTGATAGCTGTTATTATAAGCGAACTCGATCAATGGTTATCTTTCATCCCACGATCCCTTAAAATCAATTACACATGCTCGTAGCATATCTTCTAGAATCTGAATTGTACGCTCTGACTGTCCATCTATCTGTGGGTGGAATGCAGTACTGAACTTCAACGTTGTACCCATAGCCTTTTGCAATCCTTCCCAAAATTTGGAAGTAAATCGTGGGTCTCTATCCGAAACAATACTTTCTGGAACACCATGTAATCGAACAATGTTATCCACATACAGCTTCGCTAACCTTTCCAGTGTATACTGAGGTCGTATAGGTATAAAGCGAGCTGTTTTAGTCAGACGGTCCACAATCACCCAAACTGCGTCAACTACTCGAGGAGTCAATGGTAGTCCCGTGACGAAGTCCATAGTGATGCAGTCCCATTTCCATGCTGGTTCTGGTAGTGGCTGTAACAGTCCTGTGGGTTTTTGTCGTTCAACCTTTATCTTCTGACAATTTAGGCATTGAGACACAAACTTAGCTACATCTGCTTTCATTCCCCTCCACCAATATAGTTTCTTTAGATCATGATACATTTTTGTACTCCCAGGATGTATCGAATAGATGGTGGTATGGGCTTCTTTCATCAGTCGGTGTCTAATGTCCATACTTTCTATTTCAGGTACAAATATCCTTCCTTTGTATTTTAGTACCTTCCCGTCATCCATGGTGAACTCAGGGCTAGTCCTACCTTTTTCCATATCTTCTTGTACTATTCTCAGATAAGGATTTGCTTTGATAGCTGTCTTCACTTCGTCCACTGTATCCGGTATAATCTTCAATGCCACGAACATATTTAAAAATCGATGAATAAACCCTTGGTTGGCTGATCCATCCACTGTATCTATCACATACTTTTCACACCCCAAATTCTGATCCAACCAGAGTGGTGTGAGTGAACCATCATTGAACCAACGGTTCACACCAGGATCTCGAATAGGCCGTGTCCATTCATACAAACCATTACACATAACCAACAATCAGAATATAAATATTACAGCGGAAGACTTTAAATAAAATGAACTGAGTATCTATTGATAATTTAAATAAAATATCCAATTATCCAAATTCAAACACATAAAATAAATATCTTTTACATCCCTTTAATATCAAACGAAAATAACTGAAACAACTAAATAAAAATCCATCACAAGTACACGCAGAAAGGGTACTCGCATGAAGCATCATGCTCGTCCTCCCCGGCTTGTACATCCAGAGCAGCCACACCACCGTACGCCGAAGCGTTCACGTAGTCGTCCACAGTGTATCCTGCATCAACATCTAAAAGCAATGTATATACAAAGGGTGAGCTACCAACACAGCTCAGTAAGACAATCAGACAGTTTCACAAGATTATGCATGAGTAACAATCAGTTTTATGCTGGGGTCTGATTTTTAGTTTGCAAATGTGCTATAGAAAGGTTTGGTGGCCCCCGCACCTCTATACACGAGTGTGTGGCACCTCATGGATCACACCCCCATTGGCCCACATGCACCCACCATGGAATAGAGATAGAGCTAAGATACCCACGTACCTCCCCTGATACTCTACCCATACCGGTACCTAAGCCCCTAGCGCCGGGGCTCGCAAACCTGGGCTCGCAACTAACCAATCCTATATGTCATCAATGTATGCTCTATCCCAGCACAGCCGTCTAGGGCATAGAGATAGAGCTAAGGCATTCCCACACCTCCCCTAATGCCCTATCCGTAACTAACCCACTAGGATAGAAACAATACGCAGGTAGACCCTATCCCAACATAACTCCCTACGGCATAGAGATAGAGCTAAAGCATCGTGGACAAGCCAGCGTCGACTCAGAATCCACAGTACCACATAACAATGGCCGGGACAACATCAATATCGGAGACAACCGTACCACGACCTTCCCCTGATGCCCCACCCGTACCGAGCATGTTAAGATAGAATACTACAAAAGGTGCTAATGTGAAGAGCGATCCTACGCCCATGCCCCACTCCACACACTAACTAAAACAATCACATGCCTAACAATCACATCCTATCAATGCATGAACAGTAATAATAACTGAAAGTAAAGGATGGCATGTGAATATGCACAAACAATACATCTCTTATAATCAGGTGATTAACAACAATTTACTGTCCATTAATTATTAGGTTTGGGTCAGATTCCCTTACCTGACGCTCGTTCGATAACTTGCTCCACGTCGCAAGGTCCAAACGATATGTCACAAAGTCCTACAATATTATTTGGGTTTCATTAGAATATATTGTTTAGGGTTTTATGTTGGTCGGAAACCAACATGGTTACAAAATACCCTCACAGAGCTGACCTGTGGCATGTACCGGTCGCAGCTCTGTGGGAAAGACTGGCGACCGGTATGGTCAGCCGGTCCCTACAGATAACCTCCTGAGAGGTAGCGGTCGCAACATACCGGTCGCACTATGTGCAACCGGTATAGTCGACCGGTATGTCTCCGGAAGACCATACATGGGTTTTTCAACTGCCGACGATAATCCTCCATGGATTTTCAGGGTTTCTCCTATCCATTCTAAGTCTAAACTTGGAGTTAGAGTTATTCCCAACTCATTCAAGTGTCGTTTCGATGAATATCATCTCGAAACTCGAATCTAGGGTTTGATGGCAACTTAGGGTTTATTGGTCAATTTAGGGTTTTAGATTAATACCTACTTTGCATGGTATTGATCCACCCACACAACTAACATAGGATAAGAAGATGGATTCAAACACTTACCGTTGACTGGCGTAATGAGAGCGTCGTCGATCGGTAATGGTGGCACCTCCTTCTTCTTCCTAGCCCCTTCTCCTTTCCAACCTCTTTCTCTTCTCTAGTGTTTGTGAGAGACAATGGAAAGGATTTGAGGAGGCTTAAGGGTGTATTTATAGGCTAGAAATAGGGTTTAGTAACCCTACTAGGATTAGGAAACTTCTAGGATTCGAAATCAGGAAAGCGAGACCCACATAGACCAATTTCTAGATTCCCGCACATAGCTGCGCAGGCCATACCGGTCGACCGGTACCAAGATCGGTACCATCGACCGGTATACCTAAAATCCGGTATAATTGGTCGACTTCGGTCCAATTTTGTACCTGTTTGTTATCCGCTTGCCCCGTCTGGCCCGGTGAAGATCGGAAGACCTGTCACGACACAAAACCAAGGTTTAGACCGAGTTTTCAGAGTGCGGGTCTTACAACTCCACCACCCTTAAAATAAATTTCGTCCCCGAAATTTACATGTAGGTTCTACAACTCCCCCACCCTTAAAAGAAATTTTGGCCTCGAAATTTGAACATACCTTGATCGTCAAAAAGGTTAGGGTACTCCTTCCTCATCGCGCTCTCTTCTTCCCAAGTAATTTCCTCCACATTTTGGCTTCTCCAATGCACCTTCACATAACGGATATCCTTGGTTCGAAGTTGCTGAACTTTTCGACTCGAGAGCATCACGGGCACCACTTCGAAAGTTAAGTCTTCAGTCAAGTCTGGAGGATCGGCAATCAAGATATGCGATGGATCTCTGACATACTTCTTCAGTAATGATACATGGAACACATTATGAATGCTAGACATAGATGGTGGTAGAGCCAATTGATATGCTACATTACCACGTCGATTCAATATCTCATATGGTCTCACATACCTGGGGCATAGCTTCCCCTTCTTACCGAACCGTTTCAGACCTCGCACCGGTGATACCTTCAAGAATACCTTGTCACCCACTGCAAACTCCAGATCTCGACATCGATTATCCGCATAGTGCTTCTGTCGAACTTGAGCTGTCTTTACTCTTTCTTTGATCTGATCAATCACTCGGCAAGTTTCTTCAACAAACTCCGGTCCTACAATTCTTCTTTCCCCCACTTCATTCCATAATAGAGGTGTACGACACTTCTTCCCATAGAATGCTTCATATGGGGCCATCTGAATTGAAGCCTGATAACTGTTGTTATAAGCAAACTCGATAAGTGATAGCTTCTCATCCCAAGCTCCTTTGAAATCTATTGCACAAGCTCGGAGCATATCTTCCAAAATTCGAATAGTTCGCTCTGACTGTCCGTCTGTCTGAGGGTGAAAAGCTGTACTGAACTTCAACTTTGTTCCCATAGCTTTCTGTAATCCTTCCCAGAACTTTGATGTAAAACGGAGATCTCTGTCAGATACTATACTCTCTGGAACGCCATGAAGTCTGACTATATTATCAACATATAACTTAGCCAGTTTCTCCATGGTATACTGAGGTCTAACCGCAATAAATTGAGCTGTCTTGGTGAGTCGATCTACTATAACCCAAACTGCATCCACTGACCTTGGTGTCAAAGGTAGGCCAGTGACAAAATTCATAGTAATACAATCCCACTTCCATGTAGGTTCCGGTAATGGCTGTAGTAAACCTGCGGGTCTCTACCTTTCCGCTTTAACTTGTTAACAATTCAGACACTGAAACACAAAACGAGCTATATCAGCCTTCATACCCCTCCACCAATATAGTCTTCTTAGATCATGGTACATTTTGGTACTCCCTGGATGTACCAAATATGGAGTGTAATGAGCTTCAGTCATAACTCGGTCTCTGATATCGCAGTCTTCGCTCTCAGGTATACATAACCGTCTATGATACCTGAGTACCTTGTCTGAATCCAAGGTAAAGTCAGGATTGCTAGTACCCTTCTCTAAGTCTTCTTGCACTGTCTTGAGATATGGATCCTGTAGAATTGCTACCTTGACTTCGTCAACTAGATCCGGCGAGATCTTCAAAGCTGCAAACATCATAGTGAACTTATGAATCAAGCCTTGCTCAACTGGATCTTCTGCAGTCTCTATAATATACACTTCATCACCTTCGATTGAACTTGAAGCTGCGGCACATAATGCAGCATTTGTACTTGGCCCAACCTCAGGTTTCGATGCCCACTGTTTGCTTAAGGCGTCAACCACAATATTTGCTTTACCCGGATGGTATTGGATGTCACAGTCATAATCTTTTAACAATTCCAGCCATCTCCTCTGTCTCATATTCAGATCCTTCTGAGTGAAAAGATAAGTTAAGCTCTTGTGATCTGACTTGATCTGAAACTTCTCACCGTACAAGTAGTGTCTCCAAGTCTTGATTGCATGTATAACCGCTGCTAGCTCCAAGTCATGCGTAGGATAGTTCTTCTCATGCTCTTTTAACTGTCTTGATGCGTAAGCAATCACCTGTTCTCCTTGCATCAGAACACACCCAATACCCAACCCTGAAGCATCCGTATATAAAGTAAACGGTACGCTTGGTTCTGGGATGGTCAAGATAGGTGCAGAAACAAGTCTTGACTTCAAAGTCTGAAAGCACTTATCACACTCATCTGTCTATATAAATTTCTCTCCCTTCTTGGTCAATCTGGTGAGTGGGACCGCGATCCTGGAGTAACCTTCCACGAATCTTCTATAATAACCAGCCAACCCAAGGAAACTACGAATCTCCGCAATAGATTTTGGTGCTTCCCATCCTACTATAGCACCTATCTTACTTGGATCAACCTTGATATCGTCTTCAGATACAACATGGCCCAAGAAAGCCACTTCCTTCAGCCAAAACTCGCACTTCTTGAATTTTGCATAAAGCTTCTCCTGTCTCAGCCGTTGTAGGGCTGCCCTCAAATGTGTTGTATGAGTCTCCATGTCCTTAGAGTAGATCAATATGTCATCGATGAATACGATGACTGAAGTGTCCAACATATCATGGAACACCCGGTTCATCAGTTCCATGAACAATGCTGGAGCATTGGTCAACCCGAAAGACATAACTAGAAACTCATAATGCCCGTACCTCGTTCTGAAAGCAGTCTTCGGAATATCTCCGGCCTTGATCTTCAGTTGGTGATACCCTGATCGGAGATCAATCTTCGAGAACACCTTTGGACCCTGTAACTGGTCAAACAAATCATCGATCCTAGGCAAAGGATACCGATTCTTGATCGTCAACTTGTTCAGCTCACGGTAGTCAATACATAGCCGTACACTTCCATCCTTCTTCTTGACGAATAATACAGGTGCTCCCCAAGGCGATATACTAGGTCGTATGAAGCCCTTATCCAACAATTCTTGTAACTGGGTCTTCAACTCCTTTAACTCGGTCGGGGCCATTCTGTATGGTGCTTTAGACACCGGCGCCGAACCTGGCATAAGGTCTATCACAAATTCTGTAGCCCTATCTGGTGGTAAGCCTGGAAGATCCTCTAGAAATACATCTGGGAACTCCCGAACCACATCTATATCTTCCATCTTGAGTGATTCTGTAGTGAAATCGACTACAGATACTAGATACCCCACTCCCCCTTTCTCTATGCATCGCTTGGCTTTTAGGGCAGAGAGAATCAACTTCCGCTTCCTAGATAGCTTGATTCCAGCGAAACTATACTCCCTTCCCTCCTTGTCAGTAAGCACAAGCTTCCTTTCACCACATAAAAGGACGGCCGAATGATGGCCTAGCCAATCCATTCCCAGGATGACATCAAAGTCTGCCATCTCAAGTAGTACTAGGTTTGCTTCTAAGTCTCGGCCCTCAATACATACAGTACATGGTCCATAATATTCGGTCAAAGCCACTTCGACTCCTAGTGGAGAGCGAACTATCAAGCTTGGGTTCAAATGCTTGATTGGTAACTCCATTCGCTTCCCAAAAGAAATAGAAACAAAGGAGTGCGTGGCCCCAGAGTCAAATAATACTCTGGCGGGTATACCAGCTACATTTACAATTCTTGAAATTTTTATTATCCCTTAGTTCTATATGCGCATACACACAATGAAAATAGTAAGCCAAATAGTAAGGGATAGAGTCGTACCAGTTACCACATCAGGTAATGCGGCTGCCTCTTCAGTGGTGACCGCATACACTTTTCCTTGCTGGGGAGGTTGCTTCTTAGGTAGAGTGCAGTTCCGTGCAACATGTCCCAGCTACTGACAGTTATAACATTTGATATTTGGGTTGTGTCCAGCAAACTGTGGCACAGGTGGTGCCGAGTTGTTTCTCGCATGTGCTGTAGCGGTCTGTGCCCTGTATGGGCGGAAGGGTCTGTTGTTACCGCCACCCAAACTCTCACTAGCAGGTCTCTTCACTCCCCTGTTCTGAGCGAAGAAGCTGTCCCTCTGACTGGACTCTATCACCCTCGCAACCTACACAGCCTCGTTGTAGATCTTCTTGTCTAAGCCCAAGATATGCTCTCTGATGCTTCCACGTAGTCCCATAGTGAACCTACGTGTCTTGGTCTCTTCTTCTTGCATACTTGCCGGTGCGAAAAAGAATAGCTCTTCGCACCTCTGTTGATAAGCATCTACGGTCGACTGAGACTGCTGCAGATTGAGAAACCCTTTCTCCATTTGATCTTTGAAACTCTTTGGAAAATACTTGTCGAAGAAAGCAGCTTTAAACACTTCCCAATCAACCAGTGTATACTTGGTTTCCAGATATGCCCGTGTAGAATTCCACCAAGCATTTGCGTCTTCTTTCAGCATATGAGTGGCAAATAATACTTTTTCCTCCTCAGTACAAGTCATCAATCGGAAGTTCTTTTCCATCTCTTCAACCCACTGTACTGGCCACAATGGTTTCCCTGTCCTCCCTGTGAATGATGAAGGTTTCAACTTCAAGAATCTGTCCACTGACCTGCTTAGATCATGCTATCCCTGCGTGTCTACTCCGTACCATGGTGGTGGGTACGGATAAGCTCCCGGGTAAGCAAAAGGCGACGGAAACTGATGCGGTGGTGGTATGTTCTGTGCTTGGCCCCTCGGCCTTGGGCTACTCTGCATCGGTTGGGTAGTATTATTTCCTCCCGACTCGGGCGTATTTCCAGCGGGAACAGAACCTGTTGGCCTGAGCATCTTCAGTACCTCGCTCAGGAATTCCTTCTGTTGAGCTTGCATCTGATAGACCAGGTTGGTAACAATGGTTTCAGAATCCCTGTAAGGTGGGCCAGGTAAATTTGTCGGTACTTCTGGAACCTATTCCTCCTCCACTTCAGGACTTGGTTCTCTAACCTGGTCTTGTTCAAATTGTTCTTCCTCTACAGCTGGGCTGTCTCATCCTTCCCCAGACCCGGTGTTGAGTATGTTCACTGAGATCAGGGACACCCAGAGGGTCATCCTAGAGTCTCAGCGAGAGATGGGTCAGGAGTTGGGACGTCTGGCTCGCAGCCTACGGGTGACTCAGGACCAGGTGCATTGGCTTAGGGTCGCTTACGAGCGAGATTATGATATAGCGGACCCTATTCCTCCTAGGCCCCCTACCCCATGATTGTCCCTTTAATTTTCTTCTCTTTTGCATATGGCTGTTTATATAACAGGGTAACTGTCCGGTTTGTGGACTGTACCCTGTAGCACTACTTCATTTGATACTTTTTTCTTAAATAATGGAAATTTTCATGGTTTTTCCTAACTAGTGCATGTGCACATGTTAAGTTTCATATTTAGAATAGTACATTATTCTCTTTATTAATCAGTCTCAGGTATCAAACAATGCTTAGGGTGTGTTTGTATTAAGATTTCTTTTTTTTTAATTTTCCTAACTCAGTTCATCGACTTAGTTAAGTGCAATATGATTTGTTGGATAGAGCCCGAGAGCTCTGATACCAAGTTGTCACACCCCAAATTCTGATCCAACCAGAATGGTGTGAGTGAACCGTCATTGAACCAACGGTTCACACCAGGATCTCGAATAGGCCGTGTCCATTCATACAAACCATTACACATAACCAACAATCATAATATAAATATTACAGCGGAAGACTTTAAATAGAATGAACTGAGTATCTATTGATAATTTAAATAAAATATCCAATTATCCAAATTCAAACACATAAAATAAATATCTTTTACATCCCTTTAACATCAAACGAAAATAACTGAAACAACAAAATAAAAATCCATCACAAGTACACGCAGAAAGGGCACTCGCATGAAGCATCATGCTCGTCCTCCCCGGCTTGTACATCCAGAGCAGCCACACCACCGTACGCCGAAGCGTTCACGTAGTCGTCCACGGTGTATCCTGCATCAACATCTAAAAGCAATGTATATACAAAAGGTGAGCTACCAACACAGCTCAATAAGACAATCAGACAGTTTCACAAGATTATGCATGAGTAACAATCAGTTTTATGCTGGGGTCTGGTTTTAAGTTTGCAAATGTGCTATAGAAAGGTTTGGTGGCCCCCGCACCTCTATACACGAGTGTGTGGCACCTCATGGCCCACATGCACCCACCATGGAATAGATATAGAGCTAAGATACCCATGTACCACCCCTGATACTCTACCCATACCAGTACCTAAGCCCCTACTGGCCAGGGTTCGCAAACTGGGCTCGCAACTAACTAATCCTATATGTCATCAATGTATGCTCTATCCCAGCACAGCCGTCTACGGCATAGAGATAGAACTAAGGCATTCCCACACCTCCCCTGATGCCCTATCCGCAACTAACCCACTAGGATAGAAACAATACGCAGGTAGACCCTATCCCAACATAACTCCCTACGACATAGAGATAGAGCTAAAGCATCGTGGACAAGCCAGCGTCGACTCGGAATCCACAGTACCACATAACAATGGCCGGGAAAACATCAATATTGGAGACCACCGTACCACGACCTTCCCCTGATGCCCCACCCGTACCGAGCATGTTAAGATAGAATACTACAAAAGGTGCTAATGTGAAGAGCGATCCCAAGCCCATGCCCCACTCCACACACTAACGAAAACAATCACATGCCTAACAATCACATCCTATCAATGCATGAACAGTAATAATAACTGAAAGTAAAGGAAGGCATGTGAATATGCACAAACAACACATCTCATATAATCAGGTGATTAACAACAATTTACTGTCCATTAATTATTAGGTTTGGGTCAGATTCCCTTACCTGATGCTCGTTCGATAACTTGCTCCACGTCGCAAGGTCCAAACGATATGTCACAAAGTCCTACAATATTATTTGGGTTTCATTAGAATATATTGTTTAGGGTTTCATGTTGGTCGGAAACCAACATGGTTACAAAACACCCTCACAGAGCTGACCGGTGGCATGTACCGGTCGCAGCTCTGTGGGAAAGGCTAGCGATCGGTATGGTCAGCCGGTCCCCACAGATAACCTCCCGAGAGGTAGCGGTCGCAAGATACCGGTCACTATGTGCAACCGGTATAGTCGACCGGTATGTCTCCAGAAGACCATACATGGGTTTTTCGACTGCCGACGATCATCCTCCATGGATTTTCAGGGTTTCTCCTATCCATTCTAAGTCTAAACTTGGAGTTAGAGTTATCCCCAACTCATTCAAGTCTCGTTTCGATGAATATCATCTCGAAACTCGAATCTAGGGTTTGACGGCAACTTAGGGTTTATTGGCCAATTTAGGGTTTTAGATCAATACCTACTTTGCATGGTATTGATCCACCCACACAACTAACATAGGATAAGAAGATGGATTCAAACACTTACCGTTGACTGGAGTAATGAGAGCGTTGTCGAACGGTAATGGTGGCACCTCCTTCTTCTTCCTAGCCCCTTCTCCTTTCCAACCTCTTTCTCTTCACTAGGGTTTGTGAGAGACAATGGAAAGGATTTGAGGAGGTTTAAGGGTGTATTTATAGGCTAGAAATAGGGTTTAGTAACCCTACTAGGATTAGGAAACTTCTAGGATTTGAAATCAGGAAAGTGGGACCCGCAGAGACCAATTTCCAGATTCCTGCACATAGCTGCACAGGCCATACCGGTCGACCGGTACCAAGACCGGTACCATCGACCGGTATACCTAAAATCAGGTATAATTGGTCGACTTCGGTCCGATTTTGTACCTGTTTGTTATCCGCTTGCCCCGTCTGGCCCGGTGATGATCGAAAGACCTTTCACGACACAAAACCAAGGTTTAGACCTGGTTTTCAGAGTGCGGGTCTTACAATACTGCTCATTGCCATGATTGAATACCATTCCGGTAGTACACATTGCTGCAGTAGTGCTAACTTCTCCTTGAGATTTTATCATTGTTTTCTGCTCAATGCATCCGCTACCACGTTCGCTTTTCCTGGATGATACTGGATATCACAATCATAGTCTTTCAATAGTTGCAGCCATCTTCTTTGTTTCATATTCAACTCCTTCTGATTAAATAAATAAGTAAGACTTTTATGGTCCGACTTAATCTGAAATTTCTCTCCGTATAGGTAATGTCTCCATATCTTGACCGCATGTACTACTGCTGCTAGTTCCAGATCATGAGTGGGATAATTTTTCTCATGTACCTTTAACTGTCTTGAAGCATAAGCAATCACTTGCTCTCCTTGCATAAGCACACATCCCAATCCCATTCCCGACGCATCAGTATATAAAGTAAATGTCTATCCTGGCACGGGAATAGTCAAAATCAGGGCGGTTATTAATCTGGTCTTCAATGTCTGGAAGCTCTTCTCACATTTATCCGTCCACACAAACTTTTCACCCTTCTTGGTCGAACTGGTGAGAGGAACAGCAATCCGAGAATAGTCTTCTACGAATCTCCGATAATAACCAGCTAGACCCAGAAAGCTTCTGATTTCCGAAACGCTCTTTGGTACTTCCCACTTCACAATAGCCTCGATCTTGCTAGGGTCCACTTTGATTCCTTCAGCGGATACTACATGGCCTAGGAATGCGACTTCACTTAGCCAAAACTCGCACTTTGAGAATTTGGCATATAGCTTCTCTTTCCTTAAACGTTGTAGGGCTGCGTTTAGGTTCTTGATATGGGTTTCCTTGTCCTTGGAATATACCAATATATCATCAATGAATACTATAACCAAGGTATCCAACATATCGTGGAAAACTCGATTCATAAGTTCCATGAACGTTGTCGGTGTATTAGTTAATCCGAAAGACATCACCAAAAATTCATAATGTCCATATCTGGTCCTGAATGTTGTCTTTGGAATGTCCCCTTCTTTAATCTTCAGCTGATGATAGCCTTATCGAAGATCGATCTTAGAAAATAATTTTGCCCCTTGTAACTGATCGAACAAGTCATCGATCCGAGGTAGTGGATATCGATTCTTGATTGTCAGTTTATTTAACTCCCGATAATCGATGCATAATCGAACGCTACCATCCTTCTTCTTTACGAACAACACCGGTGCCCCCCATGGAGATATACTGGGTCGAATATAACCCTTGTCCAGCAGTTCTTGTAGTTGCACTTTTAATTCCTTCAGTTCCGTAGGAGCCATTCTATAAGGTGCTTTTGATACGGGTGCGGCTCCAGGTATCAGGTCTATTACAAACTCCGTAGCCCGGTCGGGTGGTAATCCGGGTAGTTCCTCTGGAAATCAGGATAGTCCCGCACAACATCTATATCTTCCATTCGTGGTGCTTCCTTGGTTAGGTCGACCACTGATACAAGATACCTGACTGCTCCCTTGTCAAGGCACTTCTTAGCCTTTAATGCTGAGAGTATGAGCTTGCGTCTCCGGGGAAGTTTGGTTCCCGAGAAACTAAATTCTGCCCCTTCTTTGTCTTTGAATGTTAGCTTCTTTTCGGCGCATAACAAATTTGCAGAATGCTGAGCCAGCCAGTCCATTCCCAAGATGACATCAAAGTTTGCCATCTCAAGTTGTATCAAGGTTGCATCTAAGGTCTACTCTCCAATGAGAACTAGACATGGTCCATAACCCTTCTCTAGTTCCACTTCTAACCCCATCGGTGACCGTATAAGTAATTTGTAGTCTAATGTTTTGATGGGTAATTTTGTCTTCTTTCCAAATGACACAGATATCAAGGAATGAGTAGCTCCGGAATCGAAGAGTACTCTGGCGGGTACGCCATTTATAGGTACAATACCTGTGATTTATCTTTACTTAGTCTACATGCTCATTCAATGTAATTATAGCTTTAAAAGTTTCAGTCATACCTGTAACCACATCGGGTGATGCGGCAGCATCCTCTGATGTAACGGCATATACCCGTCCTTGATGTAACTGCTTCTTGGGCTTTGGGTACTCCCTTGCCATATGCCCGGGTTGACTACAGTTAGAACACTTCAGGACTTCAGAATTTGGCTTTGACTGAGGTTGCACTGCTAAAGTGGTCTTGGGTGCAGTAGTAAAGTTTTGAGGACGGAAAGGCTTATACGTCCTGTTATTGTCTCCGTTGTAGGAGTTTCCGGCTGGTCTCTTGATGCCTCTGTTCTGAGTAAGGTAACTCTCCTTCTGGCTCAATTCAATCACTCGAGCAATCTGGACAGCTTCGTTGTAAATTTTCTTCTCTAAGCCCAGAACATTTTCTCTGATGCTTCCTCTTAGTCCCGCGACGAACCTACGGGTTTTGGTATCTTCTTCTTGCATGCTAGCCGGTGCAAAGAAAAACAGCTCTTCGTAGCGCTGTTGATATGAGTCTACAGTCATCTGTCCCTGGTACAAGGTCAGGAACTCCTTCTCCATCGAATCTCTGAAGCTTCGTGGAAAATATTTCTCGAAGAATGCTTCTTTATATATAGCCCATGTCAGTAAGGCGTGCTTGGTCAGTAAATATGTCTTCGTGGATTTCCACCAATGGTGTGCGTCGCCCTTGAGCATGAAGGTGGCGCATAGTACTTTTTCTTCCTCTGTAATAGTCATCATGAGGAAGTTTCTCTCCATCTCGCCTATCCAGTGTGCTGGCCACAATGGATCAGACGGCTTGCCGTTGAATTCTCTGGGTTTCATCTTCAAAAATCTCTCCACTAGCCGGGAGTGATCCAGCTGGTTTTGGGGGTTTGCCCCAAACATATAGGGTGGATAGTGGTAATTCCCTTGTGCTGCTTCTGGTACCTGCACTGGAATCTGTGCAGCCGGTTGTTGAGGTGTCTGATGAGCTGGGTGGTTACCCACCGGGGCTGCACTGGCTTGTCCAGTGTGCATGGGTGCAGCCTGAGTGGCTTGAAACATAATTCCCATGGCGACCTGGATCTGAGCCTGTGCGTGTTGCATCTGCTGCAGCTGCTGTGCCAGGTTCATCACCACTATTGCTAACTCTGGTCGTGGAGGTGGCAAATTTGTAGGGTTTTTCGGTTCTGGATTTCCTGGTGCGTAGTTATTCTCTTGACTAGTCTCCTCCACTGGTGGTGGTGGTGGGACTGCATTTCGGGTCTGTCGGGTCACCCTACGTCCAGACATAATTCTTTTCTGTGATTGGTGGTGCCTGAAAATCATCAAAATAGGTGAGAAGTCATTTATATTTCATGTGGGCACGCTAACCAATAATCAATTCCAATTTTAGTTTATTTTATAAAAAAATGCTGTCTTTTCTATGCAGGGTCGATGGTGAGGGTCGGTGGTATGTCCGACCCTTAGTTTCCGACCCTAGGAATGACCTATTCTTCCCGAGAGCTGAGGGTCGATGGGTATCCGACCCTCGGTATCCAACCCTTAGTTTTCTGTCAGATTCCCGAGAGCTGAGGGTCGATGCGAGGGTCGATGGGCGTTCGACCCTTAGTTCCGACCCTTAGTTTTCTATCAGGTTCCCGAGAGCCGAGGGTCGATGGGAGGGTCGATTCGAGGGTCGATGGGTCCAGTCGAATTATCCGACCCTCGGACCAAAAATCAGATTTTTAAGATCCAAATCTGGGTCATTTCTCACTATTCCTCCTCCGTTTCGACTCGTCTCTCCTCTCTGAGTTGCTACAGTGCTACTCTACCATTTTTTATGGATTTGACTCCGGGTTTCGACGTCCACGTCATCACTACAGGTATGTCTTCTCATTTTTACCTGTTTTTAGGTTTCCATTTCTAGGTTTTTGCACCTTTAAATTGTATTTTCCTAATTAAACTTTTTCCAACCGTAAAAATTCGATTTTTATTGGGGGCTTTTGTTATTGGTGTCTCGAGGAACGAAAGCCCTGAAAAATTTTTGAGTTTCATCGGTTGGTTATCGAGAAACTTGAAATTTTCTCTTTTTGCCCTAATTTGTTGATATTTTCGATTTTTCTTGAATTTCTTCAAATTGGACATCGTCAGTTAAAATTTCCTACTGCATGTGGGTTGTAGGATATGTTTAAACCTTCATAAGTCCTTATGCCCACTTGTATGGTGAGGAATAGGCTTTATGGTCAACTTACGTCGTTATTAAAATCAAGTTTCGGATTTTTATCCTATTAACTCATTTTTCTTCTCTTTCTTATTTGCAGATACTATGGCTCGTTCCAAAGTACCCCGAGTTCGTGATCCCCTTCGCTTCCGTTCTAATGAAGCCGAGGCACGGTATGCTGACTATGCCCGTAAGAAGGTTGAGGGTGGTCGTATGGTGAACTTGGCTGAGTTAGCCGTGTTCAACAGAGGGAGCCTTTGGTGACATGGGGTGGCTTCCTGTCATTACATACGATGCGTGCACCTGCCCGGATTTGGTGCGTCAGTTCTATTGTATTCTCTAGGTGGTGGGGAATTACAATGACGTTGAGCATGGTCAGGAGTTGCGCATCACCAGCTACGTCAAAGGGGTAGATATCTCCTTCGACTATCGACAGCTGGCCGACTTGTTGGGCATTCCTTATGATGGACCCATGGTATACTGTGCGCCTGGAGATCCACAGTTTGTTGAGATGGAGATGAGGGCAGAGATCGATAATCAGTTGCTCCGTCCTAATCGTTGGAAGATGAGAGCCTGTTACTTGCGTTCAGCTCCACGGGTCTTTTGTAAGATTATTCAGCATAATCTGATCCCGCAGAGTGGGCACTATGAGAGGGTGTCTCAGCTGACCCAGTTCCTGATATACAGTATATGTACTCGACAGCCCGTCTGCCTTCCATACATCATCATGCGGACCATGATTAGTGCTACATTGTCCAGTCATAGGGGTAATCTACCCTATCGACGTATGATCACTGTCCTGCTTACTCGCATGGGGGTGGACTTAGTGGATGAGAAGATTCAGGAGAAGACCTTCTCGTCGCCTCTAGATTGGGAGGCTATCTGCAAGATGGGGCTGCGAGATGCTGAGGTTAGTGATGAGGAGAGGAACGCGATGGTGCGCCCTCACATTAGTGTCGAGATGGCTGACGTCGAGGCTGCTGCTGCCGTTGCTAGGGTTCACGTGGATCCTGTCGACGATGATGACCGTATGTATATGGATGTCGACTCGATACCACCACCTTCACCCACACATGCGGCTGGTGTTGGTACTTCTTCTGCGGCGGATCCTGTACCTGAGGCTGGTCCTTCGCATGCGGCTGGTCCTTCACTCCCACCTTCTGACATGATGGAGATGCTGCAGGAGATCAGGGAGGCTCAACGCTGATCTGATCTGAGGATGGAGGAGTTGCTAGACGCTCAGCGTATGAGGGTGGATGAGCTGTTATCGGTCCAGCGGGCGACTGATAGGAGGGTAGCCGATCTTGCAGCTAGTCGCCGGACGACCCAGACCCAGGTGGCTTGGTTGACTCGGGTCTATGCTGAGGACTATGACCAAGATCGTGAGGCACCGCCTCCTCCTTCACCCCCAGCTTCATGATTGTATTTATTATCATGAACTACAGAGTAACTGTCCGGGTTGTGGACTGTACTCTGCTTTAGTTATGTATATACATTTTGTTTCTCTCTCCCGTTGTATGTAACTAGTTTCCCCTTTTATAGATGCATTATTCTCTTTTTAAATTTGGTCTCAATCATCACTTGTGCTTACAGTGTGTTTATATAAAAGCTTTTAATTTATCCTATCTCAGTTCACAATTGTGTTGAATGTATACTAGTTCAGCGGACAAGGCCTGAGATGCTCTGATACCAAGTTGTCACACCCCAATTCTGCACTGTTCAGAATGGTGTGATGAACCGCTAATAAACCAACGGTTCAACCAGGATCTCAAATAGGCAATCCCCGCGTTATCTAAACTTACACACATCCGTAATCATAATCAGAGTAAATACACAATAGCGGAAGTCTTATAATAACATGAACTGAGAAACTAAGATGATATCATTAATTTAATAGCAAATTATTCTGTTTTCAACTGAGACATAAATAAATACCAAATATAAGTCTTTATTAAATTCAATAAAAGAAACCTATAAATATCTAATCAAATACACACGAGTTGCACTCGCAAGAGGAGTCGTGTGTATCCTCTTCAGCTCCAGCTTCCATTGCCGCTATCGTCCCGTACGCAGAAGCATTTATATAATCATCAATCGTATAACCTGCATCATCAACTAAAAATATTCGACGTCGAGGGGTGAGCACACATCACGGCTCAGTGAGTAGCCAAACCAATGCAACAATACATATGCATGCAAATCCATTTATATCTTTGGTCCGGTTTAAAGTTTGCAGTATGCTCGCAACTAACCAATCCTAGTGTCAAACAGTGTATCCAAGGCCTCACCCCAGCATCCCTCAATACATCCATAGAGATAGAGCTAAGGCCCCCCGGTAGAGTCGAAGACTACACGGTCCGAGACCACCTCCCCTGATACCCTACGACATAATAGTTCTGCTAAGGTAATGGCGATACGACGATGTCAGTGGACATGACTTGAGTAGAACCGTGGCACAATATACACCCCATGAAAATGGCGTAACTGTATTGGTTGATACCATCCCCTACCCACACCATGTACGCTAACCACACACATGCATTCACATGCCTATTCCTAACATCATCATCATCATCATGTTATAAGTAAACAAAATTAAATATGCATGGACAGTAATAGCAGGAATATTGGATGACATATTGAATGCACATACAAGCATACACGCATAGAATCAGTCATGGAATTGGACTCAAAAAATAAAAATAGTTTATTGTTAGCCAATTAGTTTCGGTTTTGTTTCCTCACCTTTGCTTGAGTGTTGATACTATTTCAAGCTTTAAAACCACTTTTATATCAATAGGAAAACCTAACAAGTCGATAGATTTTGGTTAGAAGTCATTTCGGCATCATTAGGCCTATTTTTAAACACAGGTCGCAGGGTGGGTCGCAGGTAGGGTAGTAGTCTACATCGCCCCCCAGGGTAGGGTCGATGCCAGGGTCGGATGTTCCATCGACCCTGGGTGCGACCACCCCTATTCTGGACTTCCCGAATACTGGGGGTCGATCCTGTAGTCTGGTAGGGTCGATTCCCAATCGACCCCACGTGCGAGCCCCCGTGGGTTGAGTCGAGATTTTCATTCTACAGTCCATTATTTCACGTTTGGGTCATATGGCTTACTTCCATAATCCATTCTAGGCTTGTTCTATGGCTTAGAACACTAGGTTTCTTCCCTACCTTGTCTACCATGATTTCTCCATGGATTTCATCAAAATCTTCCCATGGGTGTATGATTTGGGTTTCTTCTAAGTCATACCCTCTTCATGAACTATTCTAAGGTCTTAATTCATTAATGGAATCATGCCCATACCTTAGGTTTGCTGAGATTCAGAGGTTTCTCTGAATTCCTCTCCTTAGTCTTCTTTTCCCACTTTCCTTCTCTTTTCCTTCTCTTCTCTTCTCTCACGTTCAATTAGGGTTTTAAAAGGAGTAAAAGAGGCTTAGGGACATCCTATTTATAGAGTAAAATCTCCCAAAATAAGTCCCATTGAGATTAGGAAGGAATCCCATTGAAATTTGGAGAGTTTCCTTTTTGCGGTTTCTGTCGGCAAACAGGTGGTCGATGAGGGGGTCGAAGTTCCCGTCGACCCTCAGTTCCTAAGTTATTCGACCCCCAGTGAAAAATCAGGGGTCTGACTGTAAGACCCGTGTCAAACTAACCCGGTCTTACCACCTTGAACCAGGTTTACCCATCATGGTCGAGTCAAATGGACCAAGGGCATGAAGGAGATCGAGATCCCAGGTACGAAATCAACCCAAAAACACTTAATTCTAGGGGAGGGTCGCACACCCAGTGAAGCAGGGTCGGACCTCCCAATACAGAAAGTCAGACCCTCAGTTTTTGAGGGAGGGTCGAACAGCTTAAGACCCTAGGGTCGACGGGATCATCGACCCTCGGTTTCTAACGAAACTGAAATTAAGAAATTTCCTAATTTTCGGTGGGGATTCTTTCCAAATCTCAATGGGACTATTATAGGACATTCCTAGTCTATTTAAAGGACGTTCCTATGCCACATTCACTCCTTTCACAACCCTAATTGAATTGAGAGAAAGAGAGAATAAGGAAAAGAGGAAGAAAGGAGGCTAGGAAGAAGGCTTAGCAAAAAGAGGAAGAAATTGCAGAGAAAAGTAATCTTCTCCGGTATGGATACTAATTCCATGAGTTTCTACAGACCTTAGGTTAGATATGGTTGAGTGTAGGATTTCGGAGAAACCCAAACCATCCATCCATGGTTAGGTTTTCATGGAAAACAATAGGAGGATGCACGAAAGCTATCTAGATGGATTATACATGGTTCTAGACCATGGATTGACTGTTGAATGAATGTAGGAAGCAAGTCATAGGACCCCAAACACGAAGAATGGATTAAAAAGTGCAAATTGGACCAGAGTGCACCGAGGGTCGCTCCGAGGGTCGATAGACCATCCGACCCTAGGTGTTTCTGACCATCGACCCTCAGCATTCGGGAAGTTCAGAATAGAGGGAGGGTCGATAGACCCATCGACCCTAGCATCGACCCTCAGTTGACAGAATGGTTTTTAAATTCTGAATTAATTCTAATTAAATTTTATCGACTTTGTTAGGTGTGCTAGCAGTATAATAACATTATAAAGGTGATTCTAAAGCTTGGAAAAGTATCTATTAGCAAGCTAAGGTGAGGAACCTTAACCCCAAACTAAATTGGTTAATAATAAAGTGTTTTCTATTTCTTGAGTCCTATGCCATGTTTGATTCTATGCGAATATGTTTGTAATGTGCATACAGCATGCCATCCAATATTTCTATTACTTGTTCATGCATATTTACTTTATTGATTATAACATGATGATGATGATGATGATAGGAATAGGCATGTGCTTGTATGTGTGTGGTTGATGTGCTTGATGCGAGCGAGTATCAGGGGAGGTGTGATGAGGACGTCAATAAACGTTAACTTTTGGCGGGTCTCAGCACTTTAGCTCTATCTCTAACTCAAGTCTTGTGCATTGGCATCGTCGTATCGCCATTACCTTAGCGGAACTATTATGTCGTAGGGAATCAAGGGAGGTGGTCTCGGTCCTTGTAGTCTCTGACTCTACCGGGGGGCCTTAGCTCTATCTCTATGGGCATTCTGAGGGATGTTTGGGTGAGGCCTTGGATACACTGTTTGGCATTAGGATTGGTTAGTAGCGAGCCCAGTTTGCAAGCCCTCGCTAACAGGGGCTTACTTGTTGGTATAGCATTATATAGCAATAACCGTTAACCTTTGTTGTATAATGTTATGGTAGGGTGGATGGGGACGACGATAACCGTTAAACTTCGGGCGGGCTTCCACACCCTGTGTATAGAGGCGGTATCAATAACCGTTAACCTTTGATCACCCAACCTTTCTATTGCACATTGCAAACTATAAACCAAGACCAAAGATATGAATTGACTTTTTGCATGCATATGTAATGTTGCATTGTTTTGGCTACTCACTGAGCCGTGTTGTGTGCTCACCCCTCGACGTCGAATATTTTTAGTTGATGATGCAGGATATACTGTTGAAGATTATATGAACTGTCGGACGGAACTGTAGCAGCTATGGAAGTTGGAGCTGAAGACGATACACACGACTCCTCTTGCGAGTGCAACTCGTGTGTATTCGATTAGATATTTTTGTAGGTTTCTTTATTGGATTTATAAGACATGTATTTGGTATTTAAATATGTATGTCTTAGTTAAACACAGAATAATTTGATATTATTTATGGGTATCATTCTAGTTCTCAGTTCATATTATTTATAAATTTTTCGCTATTGTGTATTACTCTGATTATGATTGTGGATGCGTGTTAAGTTTGGATAACGCGGGGATAGCCTATTTGAGATCCTGGTTGAGCCGTTGTTTATTTAGCGGTTCATCACACCATTCTGACCTGTGTGGAATTAGGGTATGACAACTTGGTATCAGAGCTTCTCAGGCCTTGCCCACCGAACTAGCATACATTCAAAACAATTGTGAACTGAGATAGGATAAATTAAAAGCTTTAATAAAAACACATTGTAAGCACAAGTGATGACTGAAACCGAATTAAAAAAAAGAGAATAATGAATCTATTAAAGGGAAAACCAGTTACATACAATGAGTAAGAGAACTACAACGTATATACATCGCTAAAGCAAAGTACAATCCACAACCCGGACAGTTACTCTGTAGTACAAGAAAGGTAAAGTACAATCAGGAAACTGGAGGCGAAGGAGGAGGCGGTGCCTCACGATCTCTGTCGTAGTCCTCAGCATAAACCCTAGTCAACCAGGCCACCTGGGTCTGGGTCGTCTGGAGACTAGCTGTGAGACCGGCTATCCTCTGATCAGTCGCACGTTGCACCTCTAGGAGCTCTCCCATCCGCGCGTCTGATGCATGCTGAGCAGCCAACAGCTCATCCATCCTCAGATCAGATCTGTGCTGAGCATCCCTGATCTCCTGCAGCATCTCCATCATGGCTGAAGGTGGAAGTGAAGGATCAGCCGAGTGAAAAGGACCAGCCTCAGGTGCAGAAGCCGCCGCAGCAGAAGTACCAACTCCATCCGCCTGTGTGGGTGATGGCGGGGGTATCGCGTCGACATCCATATACATACGATCATCATCGTCGACCGGATCTCCCCGAGCCCTAGCAGCAGCCGCAGCATCAGTCACCTCGACCCGAGTGTGAGGGCGCACCATCGCGTTCCTCTCCTCATCGCTAACCTCCGCATCTCACAGCCCCATCTTGCAGATAGCCTCCCAATCTAGAGGCGACGAGAAGGTCTTCTCCTGGATCTTCTCAACAACCAGATCCACCCCCAAACGGGTCAGTAGCACTGCAATCATGCGTCCATAGGGTAGATTACCCCTATGACCGGACAATGTGGCACTGATCATCGTCCGCATGATGATGTAAGGAAGGCAGACCGGCTGTCGAGTGCATATGTTGTAGATCAAGAACTGGGTCAGCTGAGACACCCTCTCATAGTGCCCACTCTGCGGAATCAGATTATGCTGGATAATCTTGTAGAAGACTCGTGGAGATGGACGCAAGTAGCAAGCTCTCATCTACCATCTATCAGGATGGAGCAACTGATTGTCGATCTCTGCTCTCATCTCCATCTCAACAAACTGTGGCTCTCCCGGCGCACAGTACACCATAGGACCATCGAAGGGAATGCCCAACAGATCGGCCAGTTGCCGATAGTCAAAAGAAATGTGCACCTCCTTGACATAGCTAGTGATGCGCAACTCCTGACCACGCTCGACATCATTGTAATCCCCCACCACCTGGAGATTACAATAGAACTGGCGCACCAAGTCTGGACATGTGCACGCGTCGTATGTGATGACAGGGAGCCACCCCATGTCACCGAATGCTCTCTCTACGTTGAACAAGGCTAGATCAGCCAGGTTCACCATACGACCCCCTTCCACTTTCTTGCCGGTATAGTAGGCATACTGTGCCTCGGCTTCATTTGAACGGAAGCGGAGTGGATCACGCAATCTTGCCACTTTGGTACGGGCCATAGTATCTGCAAAATAAGAAAGAGAAAAGAAACAAGGAGTTAGCAGGATAAAAATCCGAAATTTGATTTAATAACGACGTAAGTTGACCATAAAGCCCCATTTCTTGCAATACAAGTGGGCATAAGGACTTACGAAGGTTTAAACATATCCTAAAACCCACATGCAGTAGGAAATTTTAACTGACGATGTCCAATTTGAAGAAATTCAAAAAAAAAATCAAAAATTTCGATAAATTAGGGCAAAAAGAGAAAAATTTAAGTTTCTCGATGACCAACCGATGAAACTCAAAAATTTTTGAGGGCATTCGTTCCTCAAGACTCCAATAACAAAAGCCCCCAATAAAAATCAAATTTTTACGGTTGGAAAAAGTTTAATTCGGAAAATACGAGTTAAATAAGCAAAAACCTCGAAATAAAAACCTAAAAACAGGAAAGTTGGGAAATTTTACCTGTAGAGGTGTTGTGGATGTCGAAACTCGGACTAAGAACGATCCACAATAGTGAAGTAGCACTGTAGTAACTCGGAGAGTAGAGACGAGTCGAAACGGAGGGGGAATAGTGAGAAATGACCCAGAATCGGATCTTAAAAATCTGATTTTTAGTCCGAGGGTCGGACAATTCGACTGACACCATCGACCCTCCAATCGACCCTCCAATCGATCCTCGACTCTCAGGAATCTGACAGAAATTCAAGGGTCGGACTGAGGGTCGGACACCCATCGACCCTCGCAATGACCCTCAGCTCTCGGGAAGAACAGGTCATTCCTAGGGTCGGATACCAAGGGTCGGACATACCATCGACCCTCACTATCGACCCTACATAGAAAAGCCAGTATTTATTTCAGAATAAATTGAGGATCTTGAATTTTATATCGGTTAGCGTGCCTACATGAAGTATAAATGATTTCTCACTGATTTTGATGACTTTCAGGCACCACCCATCTCAGAAAGGAAATATGTCTGGCCGTAGAGTTACCCGACAGACCCGAAACACAGTCCCACCACCACCACCCATGGAGGACACTAGTCAAGAGAATAACCAGGTACCGGAAAATCCAGAACCGGTGAACCCTACAAATTTACCACCACCACCACCAGGGCTAGCAACAGTGGTGATGAATCTGGCTCAACAGCTACAACAAATGCAACATGCACAAGCTCAAATGCAAGTTGCGATGGGAGTTACGTTTCAAGCCACTCAGGCTGCAGCCATGCACACTGGGCAAGCTAGTGCAGCACCAGTGGGTAACCACCCAACCCCTCAGACACCTCCACAACAAGCTGCACCAGTTCCTGTGCAAGCCCCAGAAGCAGCCCAAGGGAACTATCAGTATCCACCCCCTATGTTTGGGGCATATCAAAATCAACTAGATCACTCCCGGCTAGTGGAGAGATTTTTGAAAATGAAACCAAAAGAATTCAACGGAAAGCCGTCTGATCCACTGTGGCCAGCACACTGGATAGACGAGATGGAAAGAAATTTTCTTATGATGACTATTACTGAAGAGGAGAAAGTATTGTGTGCCACCTTCATGCTCAAAGGCGACGCACATCATTGGTGGAAATCGACCAGGGCCTATCTATTGACTAAGCACGCCCTACTAACTTGGGCTATATATAAAGAAGCTTTCTTTGAGAAATATTTTCCACGCTTCAGAGATTCGATGGAGAAGGAGTTCCTGAGTCTTTATCAGGGACAGATGTCGGTGGATGCATACCAACAGCGTTATGAAGAGCTGTTTTTCTTCGCACCACTGAGTATGCAAGAAGAAGATACAAAAACCCATAGATTCATCGCGGGACTAAGAGGAAGTATAAGGGAACATGTTCTGGGATTAGAGAAAAACATATATAATGAAGCTGTCCAGATCGCTCGAGTGATTGAATCGAGCCAGAAAGAGAGTTATTTTACTCAAAAGCAAAGGCATAAAAAGGCCAGCTGGAAATTCATATAACGGAGGCAACAATAGGACGTATAAACCTTTCCGTCCTCAAAATTTTGCAACTGCACCAAAGTCTACTGCAGCAGCTCAACCACAGTCAAAGCCAAATTCTGAAGTCCCGAGGTGTTATAACTGCAACCAACCAGGGCATATGGCAAGAGAGTGCCCAAAACCCAAGAAGCAGTTACATCAAGGATGGGTATATGCTGTTACATCAGAGGATGCAGCCGCATCGCCCGATGTGGTCACAGGTATGACCGAAACTTTAAGATTAAAATTACATTGATTGAGCATGTAGACTAAGTAAAAACGAATCACAGGTATCGTACCTATCAATGGCGTACCCGCCAGAGTACTCTTTGATTCAGGAGCTACCCATTCATTTATATCTGTGTCATTTGGAAAGAAGACCAATCTACCCATCAAAACATTAGACTACAAATTACTTGTACGGTCACCGATGGGATTAGAAGTGGAATTAGAGAAAGGTTATGGACCATGTCCAGTTCTCATTGGAGAGCAGACCTTGGATGCAACCTTAATACAACTTGAGATGGCAGACTTTGATGTCATCTTAGGAATGGACTGGTTAGCTCGGCACTCTGCAAATCTGTTATGCGCCGAGAAGAAGCTAACGTTTAAAGACAAAGAAGGAGCATAATTCAGTTTCTCGGGAACCAAACTTCCCAGGAGATGCAAGCTCGTACTCTCAGCATTAAAAGCTAAGAAGTGCCTTGAGAAAGGAGCGGTCGGATATCTAGTATCAGTGGTAGACCTAACTAAGGACGTGCCACGAATGGAAGATATTGATGTCGTGCGGGATTTTCCTGATGTATTTCCGGAGGAATTACCCGGACTACCACCCGACCGAGCCACGGAGTTTGTAATAGACCTGATACCTGGAGCCGCACCAGTGTCAAAAGCACCTTATAGAATGGCTCCTACGGAACTAAAGGAATTAAAAGTGCAATTACAAGAACTACTGGATAAGGGTTATATTAGACCCAGTATATCTCC
Organism: Protea cynaroides; assembly: GCA_028583415.1. Lineage (NCBI taxonomy): Eukaryota > Viridiplantae > Streptophyta > Magnoliopsida > Proteales > Proteaceae > Protea > Protea cynaroides. The sequence continues at coordinate 20,428,985 of CM053274.1, forward strand.
ATGGGGAGCACTGGTGTTGTTCGTAAAGAAGAAGGATGGTAGTGTTCGATTATGTATCGACTATCGAGAATTAAATAAACTGACCATCAAGAATCGATACCCACTACCCAGGATCGATGACTTGTTCGATCAGTTACAAGGAGCGAAGGTATTTTCAAAGATCGATCTTCAATCAGGCTATCATCAACTGAAGATTAAAGAAGGGGACATTCCGAAGACAGCCTTCAGGACAAGATACGGACATTATGAATTCTTAGTGATGTCCTTCAGACTAACTAATGCACCGGCAACGTTCATGGAACTTATGAACAGAGTTTTCCACGATATGTTGGACACGTCGGTGATAGTATTTATTGATGACATATTGGTATACTCCAAGGACAAGGAAACCCATGTCAAGAACCTAAACGCAGCCCTACAGCGTTTAAGGAAAGAGAAGTTATACGCCAAATTTTCTAATTGTGAGTTTTGGCTAAGCGAAGTCGCATTTTTAGGCCATGTAGTATCCACGGAAGGAATCAAAGTGGACCCCAGTAAGATCGAAGCTATTGTGAAGTGGGAAGCACCAAAGAGCGTCTCAGAGATTAGAAGTTTTCTGGGTCTAGCTGGATATTATCGGAGATTCGTAGAAGACTATTCTCGGATTGCCATACCTCTCACCAGTTTGACCAAGAAAGGAGAAAAGTTCGTATGGATGGATAAGTGTGAAAAGAGCTTTCAAACACTGAAGACCAGATTGATATCCGCTCCAATTTTAACCATTCCCGTTTCGGGACAGACATTTACTTTATACACTGATGCATCGGGATTGGGATTAGGATGTGTGCTTATGCAAGGAGAACAAGTAGTTGCATATGCATCGAGACAGTTGAAGGTACATGAGAAAAATTACCCAACCCATGATTTGGAATTAGCGGCAGTAGTACATGCGGTCAAGATATGGAGACACTACCTATACGGAGAAAAATTTCAGATTAAGTCGGACCATAAAAGCCTTACGTATCTATTTAATCAGAAGGAATTAAATATGAGACAAAGAAGATGGCTGGAACTATTGAAAGACTATGATTGTGATATCCAGTATCATCCGGGAAAAGCGAACGTAGTAGCAGATGCATTGAGCAGAAAAGCAATGATAAAATCTCAAGGAGAAATCAGCACGACTGCAGCAATGTATACCAATGGAATGGTGTTTAATCACGGCAATGAGCAGTATGTGATAGATACACCGGATGGATCAACCAACCAAGGGTTCATTCATCGATTTTCAAATATGTTCGCGGCATTAAAGATTATACCAGATATAGTGGATGAAGTGAAGACAGCTATCAAAGCAGATCCTTATCTGAGAACGGTACAAGAAGATATTGAGAAAGGTAGTACTAACCCTGAGTTCACCTTGGATGACGAGAAGGAACTGAAATACAAAGGAAGAATATGTATACCCGAAACAGAAAGTGTAGACATTAGACACCGACTAATGAAAGAAGCCCATACCACCATCTACTCGGTACATCCTGGAAGTATAAAAATGTATCATGATCTAAAGAAACTGTATTGGTGGAGGGGAATGAAGGCAGATGTAGCTAAGTTCGTGTCTCAATGCCTAAATTATCAGAAGGTAAAGGCGGAACGACAAAGACCCGCAGGACTGTTACAACCATTACCGGAACCAGCATGGAAATGGGACTGCATCACTATGGACTTTGTCACAGGACTACCATTGACTCCTCGAGTAGTTGACGCAGTTTGGGTGATTGTAGACCGTCTGACTAAGACAGCTCGCTTCATACCGATACGACCCCAATATACACTCGAAAGGTTAGCAAAGTTGTATGTGGATAACATTGTTCGGTTACACGACGTACCAGAAAGCATTGTGTCTGATAGAGACCCACGATTTACTTCTAAATTTTGGGAAGGACTGCAAAAGGCTATGGGTACAACATTGAAGTTCAGTACTGCATTCCACCCACAGACTGACGGACAGTCGGAGCGTACAATCCCGATTTTAGAAGATATGCTACGAGCATGTGTGATTGATTTCAAGGGATCATGGGACGAGAAGTTACCATTGATCGAGTTCGCTTACAATAACAGCTATCAGGCTACTATACAGATGTCACCTTATGAAGCACTGTATGGTAGGAAGTGTCAAACTCCCTTGTTTTGGAATGAAGTTGGAAAACGTAGTATTGTTGGACCAGAATTTGTTGAAGAGACTTTTCGAGTGGTCGACATCATCAAGGAAAGAGTAAGAGTAGCTCAGAACCGTCAGAAGCAATACGCAGATACTCGACGAAGAGATCTAGAGTTCACCGTAGGCGAGAAAGTATTTTTGAAAGTATCGCCTATGCGAGGATTGAAGAGGTTCGGACAGAAAGGAAAACTAAGTCCAAGATATGTCGGACCATATGAGATTCTGGCTAAGCGTGGGAAAGTAGCTTATCAGTTAGCACTACCACCATCTATGTCAAGTGTGCATGACGTATTTCACATATCCTTATTGAAGAAGTATGTCAAAGACCCAACGCATGTTTTGACAGTAGATTTGCCAGAACTGACTGATGATTTGACATTTGAAGTAACACCAACGAAAATCACTAGTCGAAAGGTTCAACGTCTACGCAACAGAGATATCTACTATGTTAAGGTCACATGGAAAAGCAGAGACATGGAAGTGATTACATGGGAAGAAGAAAATGCTATGAGAAAGCAATACCCTGACTTGTTTGATTCAGAAGGTACGTACAATTTCGCTGATGAAATTTTTATAAGTTGGGGGGAGTTGTAAGACCCGTGTCAAACTAACCCGGGCTTACCACCTTGAACTAGGTTTACCCATCATGGTCGAGTCAAATGGACCAAGGGCATGAAGGAGATCGAGATCCCAGGTACGAAATCGACCCAAAAACACTTAATTCTAGGGGAGGGTCGCACACCCAGTGAAGCAGGGTCAGACCTCCCAATACAGAAAGTCAGACCCTCAGTTTTTGAGGGAGGGTCGAACAGCTTAAGACCCTAGGGTCGACGGGATCATCGACCCTCGATTTCTGACGAAACTGAAATTAGGAAATTTCCTAATTTTCGGTTGGGATTCTTTCCAAATCTCAATGGGACTATTATAGGACATTCCTAGTCTATTTAAAGGACGTTCCTAAGCCACATTCACTCCTTTCATAACCCTAATTGAATTGAGAGAAAGAGAGAAGAAGGAAAAGAGGAAGAAAGGAGGCTAGGAAGAAGGCTTAGCAAAAAGTGGAAGAAATTACAGAGAAAAGTAATCTTCTCAGGTATGGATACTAATTCCATGAGTTTCTACAGACCTTAGGTTAGATATGGTTGAGTATAGGATTTCGGAGAAACCCAAACCATCCATCCATGGTTAGGTTTTCATGGAAAACCATAGGAGGATGCACGAAAGCTATCTAGATGGATTATACATGGTTCTAGACCATGGATTGACTGTTGAATGAATGTAGGAAGCAAGTCATAGGACCCCAAACACGAAGAATGGATTAAAAAGTGCAAATTGGACCAGAGTGCACCGAGGGTCGCACCGAGGGTCGATAGACCATCCGACCCTAGGTGTTTCTGACCATCGACCCTCAGCATTCGGGAAGTTCAGAATGGAGGGAGGGTCGATAGACCCATCGACCCTAGCATCAACCCTAGCATCGACCCTCAGTTGATAGAATGGTTTTTAAATTCTGAATTAATTCTAATTAAATTTTATCGACTTTGTTAGGTGTGCTAGCAGTATAATAACATTATAAAGGTGATTCTAAAGCTTGGAAAAGTATCTATTAGCAAGCTAAGGTGAGGAACCTTAACCCCAAACTAAATTGGTTAATAATAAAGTGTTTTCTATTTCTTGAGTCCTATGCCATGTTTGATTCTATGCGAATATGTTTGTAATGTGCATACAGCATGCCATCCAATATTTCTATTACTTGTTCATGCATATTTACTTTATTGATTATAACATGATGATGATGATGATGATAGGAATAGGCATGTGCTTGTATGTGTGTGGTTGATGTGCTTGATGCGAGCGAGTATCAGGGGAGGTGTGATGAGGACGTCAATAAACGTTAACCTTTGGCGGGTCTCAGCACTTTAGCTCTATCTCTAACTCAAGTCTTGTGCATTGGCATCGTCGTATCGCCATTACCTTAGCGGAACTATTATGTCGTAGGGTATCGGGGAGGTGGTCTCGGTCCTTGTAGTCTCTGACTCTACCGGGGGCCTTAGCTCTATCTCTATGGGCATTCCGAGGGATCTTGCGGGGTGAGGCCTTGGATACACTTGTTTGGCATTAGGATTGGTTAGTAGCGAGCCCAGTTTGCAAGCCCTCGCTAACAGGGGCTTACGTGTTGGTATAGCATTATATAGCAATAACCGTTAACCTTTGTTGTATAATGTTATGGTAGGGTGGATGGGGACGATGATAACTATTAACCTTCGGGCAGGCTTCCACACCCTGTGTATAGAGGCGGTATCAATAATCGTTAACCTTTGATCACCCAACCTTTCTATTGCACATTGCAAACTATAAACCAAGACCAAAGATATGAATTGACTTTTTGCATGCATATGTAATGTTGCATTGTTTTGGCTACTCACTGAGCCGTGTTGTGTGCTCACCCCTCGACGTCGAATATTTTTAGTTGATGATGCAGGATATACTGTTGAAGATTATATGAACCTGTCAGCGTACGGAACTGTAGCAGCTATGGAAGTTGGAGCTGAAGACGATACACACGACTCCTCTTGCGAGTTCAACTCGTGTGTAAATGATTAGATATTTTTGTTGGTTTCTTTATTGGATTTATAAGACATGTATTTGGTATTTAAATATTTATGTCTTAGTTAAACATAGAATAATTTGATATTATTTATGGGTATCATTCTAGTTCTCAGTTCATATTATTTATAAATTTTCCGCTATTGTGTATTACTCTGATTATGATTGTGGATGCGTGTTAAGTTTGGATAACGCGGGGATAGCCTATTTGAGATCCTGGTTGAGCCGTTGTTTATTTAGCGGTTCATCACACCATTCTGACCAGTGTGGAATTGGGGTGTGACACTGACTTCTATGTGAGGGGGGGTCGACCCTGCCTACCTAGGTATGCGACCCTGCCTTCCAATTCACTGTTTTTGGGTCAGTTTAGTACCTGGTTTTGCCATTTCCTTCACGCACTTGGTCCATTTGGCTCGACCATGATGGGTAGACCTGGTACAAGGTGGTAAGACTGGTTAGTTCGATAAGGGTCTTACAACTCCCCCCTACTTATAAAAATTTCGTCCTCAAAATTGTTCATACCTTTCAAATCGAATAGATGAGGGTATTACTTTCGCATAGCATTCTCTTCTTCCCATGTGATTTCTTCTATATCCCTGCTTCTCCAAGTAACCTTAACATAATAAATGTCACGATTGCGTAGTCGTTGCACCTTTCGGCTGGTGATTTTAGTTGGTGCTACTTCAAACGTCAAATCCTCAGTCAAATCAGGTAGATCTACTGTCAATACGTGCGTTGGGTCTCTGACATACTTCTTCAATAAGGAGATATGAAATACGTCATGCACACTTGACATAGATGGTGGCAGTGCTAACTGGTAAGCCACTTTTCCACGCTTAGCTAGAATCTCATATGGTCCGACATATCTCGGACTTAATTTCCCTTTCTGTTCCAACCGTTTCAAACCTCGCATAGGTGACACTTTGAGGAATACCTTATCACCTACGGCGAATTCAAGGTCTCGGGGTCTAGTATCGCATATTGCTTCTGACGATTCTGAGCCGTTCTTACTCTTTCCTTGATAATGTCGACCACTCGACAAGTCTCTTGAACAGATTTTGGTCCAACAATACTACGTTCTCCAACTTCGTTCCAAAACAGATGAGTTCGACACTTCCTGCCATACAGTGCTTCATAGGGTGACATCTGTATAGTAGCCTGATAGCTATTGTTATAAGCGAACTCAATCAGTGGTAACTTTTCATCCCATGATCCTTTGAAATAAATTACACAAGCTTGGAGCATGTCTTCTAGAATCTGAATGGTGCGCTCCGACTGTCCGTCAGTTTGAGGATGGAATGCAGTACTGAACTTCAATGTTGTACCCATAGCTTTCTGTAATCCTTGCCAAAACTTTGAAGTAAATCATGGATTTCTGTCGGACACAATGCTTTCAGGTACACCGTGTAATCTGACAATATTATCCACATACAATTTAGCTAACCTCTCCAGTGTATACTGAGGTCGTATGGCTATAAATCGAGCCGTTTTAGTCAGTCTGTCTACAATCACCCAAATTGCATAAACTATTCAAGGAGTCAATGGTAACCCTGTGACGAAGTCCATAGTGATGCAGTCCCATTTCCATGCTGGTTTCGATAATGGCTGTAACAGTCCTATTGGTCTTTGTCGTTCAGCTTTCACCTTCTGACAATTTAGGCATTGAGACAAGAACTTGGCTATATCTGCTTTCATTCCCCTCCACCAATATAATTTCTTTAGGTCATGATACATTTTTGTACTTCCAGGGTGTATCGAATAGGCGGTGGTATGGGCTTCCTTCATTAGTCGGTGTCTAATGTCCAAACTTTCTGTCTCCGGTACACATATTCTTCCTTTGTACTTTAGTACCCTTTCATCATCTAAGGAGAACTCAGGAGTAGTCCTACCTTTTTCGATGTCTTCTTGTACCGTTCTTAGATAAGGGTCTGATTTAATCGCTGTTTTCACTTCATCAAGTATATCGGGTACAATCTTCAATGTGGCGAACATATTTGCAAACCGATGGGTAAACCCTTGGTTGGTTGATTCACCCAGTGCATCTATCACAAACTGTTCATTACCATAACTAAATACTTTTTCAGTAGTACACAGTGTAGCAGTGGTGCTAACCTCTTCTTGAGATTTCATTATTGCCTTTCTACTTAGTGCGTCCGCAACCACATTAGCCATTCCCGGATGATACTGGATATTACAATCATAGTCTTTCAATAGTTCCAGCCATCTTCTTTGTCTCATATTCAACTCCTTCTGATTAAAGAGGTAAGTAAGACTCTTATGATCTGATTTAATCTGAAATTTCTCTTCATACAAGTAATGTCTCCATATTTTGACAGCATGTACTACTGCCGCTAATACCAAATCATGAGTCGGATAGTTCTTCTCATGTGTCTTCAATTGTCTTGAGGCATAAGCAATTACTTGTTCTCCTTGCATAAGTACACATCCTAATCCCAGTCCTGATGCATCAGTGTACAAAATAAATGGCTGTCCTGAAATCAGAGTGGTCAAGATTGGAGCTGATATCAATCTAGCTTTCAATGTTTGGAAACTCTTCTCGCATTTATCAGTCCACACAAAATTTTCGCCCTTCTTAGTCAAATTGGTAAGAGGTACGACAATTCGTGAATAGTCTTCCACAAATCATCGATAATACCCAACTAGACCTAAGAAACTTCAAATTTCTGCAACGCTCTTCGGTGCTTCCCACTTTACAATAGCTTCGATCTTGCTAGGATCCACTTTAATTCCTTCAACGGATACAACATGGCCTAGAAAAGCGACTTCCTTTAGCCAAAACTCACATTTTGTAACTTTAGCGTAGAACTTCTCCTTCCATAATCGCTGCAGAGCGGCGTTTAGATTCATTATATGAGTTTTCTCATCTTTGGAGTAGACCAATATATCATCGATGAATAGAATAATCGACGTATCCAATATATCGTGGAATACCCGATTCATAAGTTCCATAAAGGTTGCTGGTGCACTCATCAATCAGAAAGACATGACCAAAAATTCATAATGTCCATATCTGGTCCTGAATGCTGTCTTGGGGATATCACCATCCTTAATCTTCAACTGATGGTAGCCTGACCGAAGATCGATCTTGGAGAACACTTTGGAACCTTGCAACAGATCGAACAAGTCATCGATCCGAGGCAATGGATACCAATTCTTGATTGTCAGTTTATTCAGTTCTCGGTAGTCTATACACAATCGAACGCTACCGTCTTTCTTCTTCACGAATAATATTGGCGCTCCCCATGGTGATATGCTAGGTTGGATGTTGCCCTTGTCTAGTAGTTCTTGTAGTTGTACTTTTAATTCCTTCAATTCAGTAGGAGCCATTCTATAAGGTGCTTTAGATATTGGTGCGGTTTCGGGTATCAGATCTATAACAAACTTTGTAGCGTGGTCGGGTGGTAATCCTGGTAGTTCTTCAGGAAATACATCTGGATAGTCACGCACGACACCAATATCCTCCATTCGTGGTTCTTCTTTGGTATGATCGACCATAGATACTAGATACCCAACTACTCTTTTCTCAAGGCACTTCCTAGCCTTTAATGCAGAGAGTATGAGCTTTTGTTTACGGGAAAGTTTGGTTCCTGAAAAATTGAACTCTGCTCCTTCTTTGTCTTTAAATGTCAGCTTCTTTTCGGTACACAATAGGTTTGTAGAATTTCGATCTAACTAGTCCATTCCCAATATGACGTCAAAGTCTGCCATCTCAAGTTGGATCAAGGTTGCATCCAAAGTTTTTTCATCAATCAGAACTGGACATGGTCCATAACCTTTTTCTAACTCCACTTCTAATCCCGTCATACAAGCAGTTTGTAGTCTAAGGATTTGAGGGATAGATTTAGCTTCTTTCCAAATGACATAGATATAAAAGAATGAGTAGCTCCTGAATCAAAGAGTACTCTGGTAGGAATGCCATTAATAGGTACGATTCCTGTGGTTTATTTTGGTTTAGTCTAGATGTTCACTTAATGTAACACAAAATGATAAGATTCAGGTCATACCTGTGACCACATCAGGCGATGCGGCAGCATCCTCGGATGTAACCGCGTAAACTCTGCCTTGTTGTAGTTGCTTCTTGGTCTTAGTACACTCCCTTGCCATATGCCCTACTTGATTGTAGTTAAAACATCTTATTCCTTCACTGACTAGCTTTAGTTGCTGTGGAACTGCATGGATAGTCTTGGCTGTAGCATTAAAGCCTTGAGTACGGAAGTGTTTGAATATCTTGGTGTTCCCTCCGTTGTAAGAATTTCCATTGGGCCTTTTGATTCCCCTATTTTGAGCAAGGTAGCTCTCTTTCTGGCTTGACTCTATCACTCGAGCAATTTGTGCCACTTCATTATAGATTTTCTTTTCCAGTCCCAGAACATGCTCGCGGATGCTTCCCCTAAGTCCCATGACGAACCTTCGGGTCTTGGTGTTTTCCTCTTGCATACTGGCAGGTGCAAAGAAGAACAACTCTTCATAACACTGTTGATATGCATCCATGGTCATCTTCCCCTGATATAAACTCAGGAACTCTCTTTCCATAGAATCTCTGAAACTTATAGGAAAGTACTTCTCAAAGAATGCCTCCTTATAAATATCCCAAGTCAGTTGGGCGTGCTTTGTTAATAAATGTGTCCTGGTAGACCTCCACCAACGACGTGCATCTCCTTTCAACATAAAGGTGGCACACAATACTTTCTCTTCTTCATTTACTGTCATCATCATAAAATTTCTTTCCATTTCGTCAACCCAGTATGCCGGCCATAAAGGATTTGCTGGCTTGCCATTAAATTCTTTGGGCTTTAGTTTCAGAAAATGCTCCACCAGTCTGGAGTGGTGTAGTTGTTGCGGGACATACGCCCCATACATAGGTGGTTGGTATTGATATCCACCTTGAGCTACTTCAGGGTTTTGTACTTGAGCCTGCATGATGGGAGTCTAAGGTGCTTGGGATACTATGTTACTTCCCCCTGGTGTTGTGCTTGTCTGTTCTGCTGGCATTGGTGGTGTCTGTGCAACTGGAAAAGTCATGCCTATGGCAGCTTGCATAGTAGCTTATGCCTATTGCATTTGCTGCAGCTGTTGGGCCAAGTTCATTACTACTGTAGCCAGGTCTGTAGGTGGAGCTGACATATTTGTAGGATTTTCCTGCCCATTAATTACGGACGGTACCGTGTTTGTATTCCCCTATGTTTCTGGGTGTGTCTGGCTATCTTCCCCCATAGGTGGTGGTGGTGGAATAGAGTTACGGCAGACGGTTACTTTGCGTCCAGCCATTATCTTATCTGGTAGTGGGAATGCCTGAAAATCATAGAACACGTGAGGCAATCGTTAAATACTTCATTCTCATATTTGAAAACCACTAACAAATGCAATTTTCAAAATTTTCAGATCATTCTGTCGAAAATGCTGTATTTTCACTGCAGGGTCGATGGTGGGGGTCGATGGATGTCCGACCCTCAGTCTGCGACCTTGAGGAATCACTGATTCTTCCCGAGAGCTGGGGGTCAACGGATGTCCGACCCAGGGTTCGACCCCTGGTTCTCTGTCATATTACCGAGAGCCGAGGGTCGATGAGGGGGTCGGAGGGGGGGTCGGATGTCTTGGTCGAATTCTCCGACCCTCGGACAAAAAATCAGGTTTTTATTTCCGATTTTGAATCCATTTCTCATTCTTCCTCCTCCTTTCCGACTCGACTCATCCCTCTGAGTTGCTACAGTGCCAACTCGGACTCTTTGGTGCTATTTGCTACTTATTTCGACGTCCACACCTCGTCTACAGGTATGTTCTCTACATTTTCATGTTTTAAGGTTTTTTTAGCTTGGTTTTTACCCATTTAACTCGTTTTCTTCAAATTAAACTTTTTCCAACCGTAAAATTTGATTTTTATTGGAGGCTTTTGTTGTTGGTGACTCAATGGATGAAAGCCCCCAAATATATTTGAGTTTCATCTGTTGGTTATCGAGAAACTTGAATTTTCCCATTTTTGCCCTAATTTGTCGAGATTTTTGAATTTCTTGAAATTTCTTCAAATTCGATGTCTTTAAATGAAATTTATGACTGTATGAGTCTTGCAGGATTGTTTAAAACCTTTATAAGTCCTCCTGCCCATGTGTATGGGTGAAAAGTGAGGCTTTTGATCAATTTATGTCGTTATACTGTCAAAATTTTTGAGTTTTTCATCTTTACTAACCCAATATCTGTTTTTCTTTGTTTTAGCAAATACTATGGCTCGTACCAAAGTACCTAGGGTTCATGTCCCAATCCGCTTCCGTTCTAACTAGGCGGAGACATAGTATGCCCGCTATTCTCGTAAGAAGGTAGAGGGAGGTCATCGGGTAGACTTGGCTAGCCTGGCCCTGTTCGATGTGGAGAGGGTTTTTGGTGACATGGGTTGGCATCATGTGATCATCTATGATGCCTGCACTCGGACGGATTTAGTGAGACAGTTCTACTGTAATCTTCAGGTGGTGGGAGATTACAACGATACAGAAAGGGTAGAGAGTCGGATCACCATCTACGTCAAGGGGGTCGAGGTCTCGTTCGATTATCGGCAGCTAGCTGACTTGTTGGGTACTTCTTATGACGGCCCCTTGGTGTTTTGTGCTCCTGGAGAGCCCCAGTTCTTTTCATTGGAGATGAGAGCTGAGATTGACCGCCAGATCATCAGAGAGGATCACTGGGAGAGGAAAGCAATCTATCTTCATCCAGAGCCTCAGATATATTGCAAGATTATTCAGCACAACCTGATACCTCAGAGTGGGCACTATGAAAGGATCTCCCAGTTGACCCGATGGCCCAATTCCACACTATTCAGAATGGTGTGATGAGCGGCTAGCAAACCAACGGTTCAACCGGGATCTCGAGTAGGCTATATCCGTGTTATCTAAACTCCCATACATCCATAATCATAATCGGAGTAAATACACAATAGCGGAAGTCTTATAATAAAATGAAGCGAGAATCTTTGTGATATTAATATTTAAATAGCAAATTATTATTCGTATCAATCGAGACATAAATAAATATCAAATACATGTCTTTATTAAATCCAAATAAAGAAACCTAAGAAAATATCTAATCGAATACACATGAGTTGCACTCGCAAGGGAGTCATGTGTATCTACTTCGACTTCGGCTTCCATCGCGCGCTACATTCCCGTATCTTTGGAGCATTCATATAATCTTCAACGGTATAACCTGCATCATCAACTAAAAATATTCGGCGTCGAGGGGGTGATCACACATCGCGGCTCGGTGAGTGGACAAAACAATGCAGCGGTACATATGCATGCAATCAATTCATATCTTTAGTCCGGTTTATAGTTTGCAATGCGCAATAGAAAGGTTGGGTGGTCAAAGGTTAGCGTTTATTGACCCCGCCTCTCTATACGGGGTGTGGAAGTCCACCCGAAGGTTAGCGTTTATCGTCGCCCCCATCCACCCTAATCATGAACATTATATAACAAAGGTTAACGTTTATTGCTATATAGTGCCATACCAACACGTAAGCCCCTGTTAGCGAGGGCTTGCAAACTGGGCTCGCAACTAACCAATCCTAATGCCAAACAGTGTATCCAAGGCCTCACCCCAGCATCCCTCAGAATGTCCATAGAGATAGAGCTAAGGCCCCCCGGTAGAGTCAGAGACTACAAGGACCGAGACCACCTCCCCTGATACTCTATGACATAATAGTTCTGCTAAAGTAATGGCGATACGACGATGCTAATGCACAAGACTTGAGTTAGAGATAGAGCTAAAGTGCTGAGACCCGCCAAAGGTTAACGTTTATTGACGTTCTCATCACACCTCCCCTGATACTCGCTCGCATCAAGTACACCAACCACACACATACAATCACATGCCTATTCCTATCATCATCAACATCATCATGTTATAAACAATAAAGTAAATATGCATGAACAAATAATAGAAATATTGGATGACATGTTGTATGCACATTACAAACATATTCGCATAGAATCAAGCATGGCATTGGACTCAAAAAAATAGAAAATAGTTTGTTATTAACCAATTAGTTTAGAGTTCAGTTTCCTCACCTTAGCTTGCTAATAGATACTTTTCCAAGCTTTATAATCCCTTCATATTGTTATTGTATTGCTAGAAGACCTAACAAAGTCGATAGAATTTAATTAGAATTAATTTTGAATTTAAAAACCATTCTATTAACTGAGGGTCGGAGGTAGGGTCGGAGTCATGATCGACCCTGGGTGCGACCCTCCCCAAACTCTAAACTTCCCGAACACTGAGGGTCGATAGTTAGGATCACCTAGGGTCGGATGGTCATCGACCCTCGGTGCGACCCTCGGTGTACTTTGGTCGATTTCCCTCTTTTAGTCCATTCTTCGTGCTTGGGATCCTATGGCTTGCTCTTACATTCCATTCTACATTCATTCCATGGTCTGAAACCATGAATCATCCACCTAAAATAGCTTTCATACATTCTCCTATGGTTTCCCATGAAAACCTAACCATGGGTTGATGGTTTGGGTTTCTCTGAGATCACACTCTCATCAATATCTAACCTAAGGTCTGTAGAAACTCATGGAATTAGTATCCATACCTGAGAAGAATACTCCTTCTCTGCAACTCTTCTCTTTTGGCTAAATTCTCTTCCTTGCTTCTCTTCTTCCTCTTTTCCTTCTCTTCTCTTTCTCTCAATTCAATTAGGGTTGTGAAAGGAGTGAAAGAGGCTTAGGGACGTCCTTTAAATAGAGTAGGAACATCCTAAAATAAGTCCCTTTGAGATTAGGAAAGAATCTAAACCGAAAATTAGGAAATTCCCTAATTTCAGTTTTGGAGGCAACTAGGGGTCGATGGGAGGGTCGATGATCCCGTCGACCCTAGGTTTCTAATGAGTCCGACCCTCCCTTCAAAACTGAGGGTCTGACTTTTCGTTTTTGGGGGGTCCGATCCTACTTGGCTAGGTATGTGACCCTCCCCTAAAATTAAGTGTTTTTGGGTCGATTTGATACTTGGGATCTCGAGCTCCTTCACGCCCTTGGTCCATTTGACTCGACCATGATAGGTAAACCTGGTTCAAGGTGGTAAGACCGGGTTAGATTGACACGGGTCTTACAACTCCTCCCTACTTATAAAAATTTTGTCCTCGAAATGGTACGTACCTTCTGAATCAAATAAGTGAGGGTATTGCTTTCGCAGCATTTTCTTCTTCCCATGTAATTTCTTCCATGTCTCTACTTTTCCATGTGACCTTAACATAATAGATATCTCGGTTGCGTAGACGTTGAACCTTTCGGCTGGTGATTTCTGTTGGTGTTACCCGAATGTCAAATCATCGGTCAAATCCGGTAAATCTCTGTCAACACGTGCGTTGGATCCTTGACATACTTCTTCAATAGGGAAGCGTGAAATGTCGTCATGCACACTTCGACATAGATGGTGGTAGTGCTAAGCGATAAGCCACTTTACCACGCTTAGCTAGAATTTCATACGGCCCGACATATCTTGGACTTAGTTTCCCTTTCCGTCGAACCTTTTCAATCCCGCATAGGCGATACCTTCAAAAATACTTTATCACCTACGGCGAACTCCGGATCTCTGCGTCGGTATGCGCATATTGCTTCGGCGGTTACGAGCCATTCTCACTCTTTCCTTGATAATGTCGACCACTCGGCAAGTCTCTTCAACAAATTCTGGCCCAACAATACTACGTTCTCCAACTTCTTTCCAAAACAAAGGAGTTCAACACTTCTGCCATACAGTGCTTCATAAGGTGACATACGTATAGTAGCGATAGCTATTGTTATAAGCGAACTCGATCAATGGTAACTTTTCATCCCATGATCCTTTGAAATCAATTACACATGCTCGTAGCATATCTTCTAGAATCTGAATTATGCGCTCAGTTGTCCGTGCATGCGTGGGTGGAATGCGGTCCTGAACTTCAGCGTTGTACCCATAGCCTTTTGCAATCCTTCCCCAAAACTTGGAAGTAAATCGTGGATCTCTATCCGGACACAATGCTTTACGGAACACCATGTAACCGAACAATATTATCCACATACGGCTTTGCTAACCTTTCCGGTGTATCGCGAGGTCTTATAGGTATGAAGCGAGCTGTTTTTAGTCGGGCGGTCCACAATCACCCAAAGCTGCGTCAACTACTCGGGAGTCGGTGGTAGTCCCGTGGCGAAGTCCATAGTGATGCAGTCCCATTTCCATGCTGGTTCCGGTAATGGCTGTAAAGTCTGCGGGTCTTTGTCGTTCGGCCTTTACCTTCGACAATTTAGGCATTGAGACCACGAACTTGGCTACATCTGCTTTCATTCCCCTCCACCAATATAGTTTCTTTAGATCATGATACATTTTTGTACTTCCGGGATGTATCGAATAGATGGTGGTATGGGCTTCTTTCATCGGTCGGTGTCTAATGTCCATACTTTACATTTTGGTACACATATTCTTCCTTTGTATTTCGGTACTCTCTCTTCGTCCAAGGTGAACTCGGGATTAGTCCTACCTTTCCCGATATCTTCTTGTCCTGTTCTCGAGATAAGGATCTGATTTGATAGCTGTCTTCGCTTCATCCATTATGTCGGTATAATCTTCAATGCGGCGAACATGTTCGGAAAAGCGATGAACAAACCCTTGGTTGGCTGACTCATCCGTTGCGTCTATCACATATTGCTCATTGCCGTGATTGAATACCATTCCGGTAGTACACATTGCTGCAGTTGTGCTAACCTCTCCTTGCGATTTTATCATTGCTTTTTACGCTTAACGCATCCGCTACTACGTTCGCTTTTCCCGGATGATCTTGGATATCACAATCATAGTCTTTCAATAGTTCCGGCCATCTTCTTTGTCTCATATTCAACTCCTTCGATTAAATAAATAAGTAAGACTTTTTATGGTCCAACTTAATCTGAAATTTCTCTCCGTATAGATAATGTCTCCCTATCTTGACAGCATGTACTACTGCCGCTCACTCCAAATCGTGGGTGGGGTAATTTTTCTCATGTATCTTCAATTATCTCGAGGCATAAGCAATTGCTTGCTCTCCTTGCATAAGCACACATCCTAGTCCCAGTCCCGACGCATCAGTGTATAAAGTAAATGTACGTCTGGAACGAGAATAGTCAAAATCGGAGCGGATATCAATCTGGTCTTCAACATTTGGAAACTCTTCTCACATTTATCGGTCCGCACGAACTTTTCACCTTTCTTAGTCAAGCGGTGAGGGTACGGCAATCGGGAATAGTCTTCTACGAATCTCCGATAATAACCGGCTAGACCCGAGAAAACTTTTAATTTTGAAAGCGCTCTTTGGTGCTTCCCACTTTACAATAGCCTCGATCTTCTTTGGGGTCCACTTTGATTCCTTCGGTGGATACTACATGGCCTAAGAAGGCGAATTCACTTAGCCAAAACTCACACTTTGAAAATTTGGCATATAGCTTCTCTTTCCTTAAAGGTTGTAGGGCGGCGTTTGGGTTCTTGATATGAGTTTCTTAGACCTTGGAGTATACCAATATATCATCTATAAATACTATAACCGGCGTATCCAACATATCATGGAAGACCCGGTTCATTAGTTCCATAAAAGTTCGTTGGTGCGTTTGTTAATCCAAAAGACATGACCAAGAACTCATAATGTCCGTATATACGGTCTAAAAGCTGTCTTAGGAATACCACCCTCTTTAATCTTCAATTGATGATAGCCCGATCGAAGGTCGATCTTAGAGAATACCTTTGCTCCTTGCAGCCGGTCGAACAAGTCATCGATCCGAGGTAGTGGATATCGATTCTTGATTGTCGGTTTATTCGGCTCCGATAGTCGATGCATAGTCGAGCGCTACCGTCCTCTTCTTCTTCACGAAATAACACCGGCGCTCCCCATGGTGATATATTGGGTCGAATATAACCCTTGTCCAGCGGTTCCTGTAGTTGCACTTTCGGTTCCTTCGGGTTCGGTAGGAGCCATTCTATAAGGTGCTTTTGATACGGGTGTGCGGCTCCGGTACAAGATCTATCACAAACTACGTGGCTCGGTCGGGTGGTAATCTGGTAGTTCCTCGGAAATACGTCGGGATAGTCCCGCATGACTTCAATATCTTCCATTTGTGGTGCTTCCTTGGTTAGGTCGACCAGCGGGGAAGTTTGGTTCCTGAAAAATTAAATTCTGCTCCTTCTTTGTCTTTAAATGTTAGCCTCTTTTCGGCGCATAATAGGTTTGCAGAATGCCGAGCTAACCAGTCCATTCCCAAGATGACGTCAAAGTCTACCATCTCAAGTTGTATCAAGGTTGCATCTAAGGTTTTCTCGCCAATGAGACTGGACATGGTCCATAACCTTTCTCTAATTCCACTTCTAACCCCATCGGTGACCGTACAAGTAATTTGTAGTCTAATGTTTTTGATGGGTAAGTTTATCATCTTTCCGAATGACACGGATATAATTGAATGAGTAGCTCCTGAATCAAAGAGTACTCTAGTAGGTACGCCATTTATAGGTACGATACCTGTGATTTATTTTACTTAGTCTACATGCCCATACAATGTAATTACAACTTTAAAAAGTTTCAGTCATACCTGTGACCACATCGGGTGATGCGGCAGCATCCTCGGATGTAACAGCATATACCCGTCCTTGATGGAACTGCTTCTTGGGCTTAGGGCACTCCCTTGCCATATGTCCCGGTTGGTTGCAGTTATAACACTTCGGGCTTTCAGAATTTGGCTTTGGCTGAAGTTGAGCTATTGGAGTAGTCTTGGTTGCAGCAGTAAAATTCTGAGGGCGGAAAGGCTTATATGTCTTGTTATTGCCTCCGTTGTAAGAATTTCCAGCTAGCCTTTTTGATACCCCATGACATCTGTCCACGATATGGGCTCGGGAACTCCTTCTCCATAGAATCTATGAAGCTTCGTGGAAAATATTTCTCAAAGAAAGCTTCTTTATAAACAGCCCAAGTCAGTTGGGCGTGCTTGGTCAATAAGTAAGCCCTGGCTGATTTCCACCAATGATGTGCGTCACCCTTTTGCATGAAGGTGGCACATAATACTTTTCTTCCTCTGTAATAGTCATCATGAGGAAATTTCTCTCCATCTCGTCTATCCAGTGTGCTGGCCATAATGGATCAGACGGTTTGTCGTTAAATTCCCTGGGCTTCATCTTCAAAAACCTCTCAACCAGTCGAGAGTGATCCATCTGATTTTGGGGTATGCCCCAAACATAGGGGTTGATGCGATAATTAACTTGAGCTGCTTCCGGACCGGGTGCTGGGAGTTTTTGCAGCGGGTTGTTGGGGTGTACGAGGTGTCTTGGGTGGTTACCCCCGGTTGCGCTTGGCTTGTCCCGTGTGCATGGGTGTAGCATGAGCAGCACTGGAACATGATTCCCATTGCAGCCTTCATTTGAGCACGTGTGCGTGTTGCATCTGTTGTAGGCTGCTGGCTAGGTTCATAACTACGGTTGCTAGTTCCGGTGGTGGAGGTGGCAAATTTATAGGATTTGCCCGATCCGGATTTCTGAGACAAGTACATTCTCTGGCTAGTTTCCTCCGCCGGGTGGTGGTGGTGGAGCTGCATTTCGGCTCTGTCTGGTTACTCTTCTTCCAGACATATTTTCCTTCTGAGATGGGTGGTGCCTGAAAATCATCAAAATAAGTGAGAAATCATTGATACTCCATGTAGGCATGTTAACCAATGTAAACTTTCAAATTTCAATTCATTTTATGAAAAAAAATACTGTCTTTTCTATGCAGGGTCGATGGTGAGGGTCGATGGTATGTCCAACCCTTAGTATCCGACCACAGGAATAACTTTGTTCTTCCCGAGGCTGAGGGTCGATGTGAGGGTCGATGGGTGTCCGGCCCTCGGTTCCGACCCTTAGTTTTTTGTCAATTCCGGGGCGGGTCGATGGGAGGGTCGATCAGGGTCGATGGTTACGGTCGGTTGTCCGGCCCTCGGACCAAAAATCTGATTTTTAAGATCCGATTTTGGGTCATTTCTTATTATTTCCCTCCCGTTTCGACTAGTCTCTCCCCTGCGAGTTGCTACGTTGCCACTCCGCTGTTTTTTGGTCGGTTTGAGTCCGGGTTTTCACGTCGTCCGACGTCATCCATACGGGTATGTTCTCCCATTTTTTTACTTTTTTAGGTTTTTCTTTTCTAGGTTTTTGCTCATTTAGCTGGTATTCTTCAAATTAAACTTTTTCCAATCGTAAAAATTCAATTTTTATTGGGGGCTTTTGTTATTGGTGTCTCAAGGGCGAAAGCCCTCAAAAGTTTTCGATTTCATCGGTTGGTTATCGAGAAACTTGGATTTTTGCTCGTTTGCCCTAATTTGTCAAAATTTTTTGATTTCTTGAAATTTCTTCAAATTGGTCTTCGTTAGTTCCAATTTCCTAATGTGTGAGTGTCGTAGGCTATGTTGGAACCTTCGTAAGTCCTCCTGCCCGCGTGTACGGGTGAAAAGTGGGGCTTTTGGCCAATTTACGTCGTTAAAATGTTAAATTTCGGATTTTTATCCTTTTAACTCCTTGTCTCCCTTTTTCTTTCTTATCTGCAGATACCATGGCTCGTACAAAGATACCCGAGTTCGTGATCCGCCGCTTCCGCTCCAATGAAGCCGAGGCACGGTATGCCGACTATGCTCGTAAGAAAGTGGAGGGTGGTCGTATGGTGAACTTGGCTGAGCTAGCCTTGTTCAGCGTAGAGAGAGCATTTGGTGATATGGGGTGGCTCCCTGTCATCACTTACGGCCGCGTGCACATGTCCGGGTTTGGTGCGTCGGTTCTATTGTAATCTCGGGTGGTGGGGAATTACAATGGCGTTGGCGTGGTCAAGAGTTGCGCATCACCGGCTATGTTAAAGGGGTGCACATTTCATTTGACTATATCGAGCAGCGCGATCTCTTGGGCATACCCTATGATGGCCCCATGGTGTCTTGTGCTTTGGAGGCCCGGGGTTGTTTCCATGGAGATGAGGGCAAAGATCGACAATCATTTGCTATGACCCGATCGGGGGCGAGATGAGGCTGTTACATGCGTCCGGCTCCGCGGGTCTTACGCAAGATTATCCGGCATAATCGATTCCGTAGAGTGGGCACTATGAGAGGGTTTCTCAGCTGACCGAGTTTTTGATATATAGTATCTACACCAGACAGCCAGTTTGCCTTCCCTACATCATCATGCGGACCATGATTAGTGCTACATTGTCCGGTCATAGGGGTAATCTATCCTATGGACGCATGATTATCCCCGTTCTTCGACCCGCGGGGGTTGACTTAGTGGATGAGAAGATTCGGGAGAAGACCTTCTCGTCGCCTCTAGATTGGGAGGCTATTCGCAAGATGGGCATGCGGGATGCCCAAGTCGGTGATGATGAGGAGAGGAGCAAGATGGTACGCCCTCACACTCGCATTGAGATGGGTGGCGGCGGCGGGGCGGCTGCTGCTGCCGCTGCTAGAGCTCATGTGGATCCTGTCGATGATGACGATCGTATGTATATGGATGTCGACTCGATACCACCGCCTTCACCTACGCATGCGGCTGGAGTTGGTACTTCTTCTGCGGCGGATCCTGTACCTGAGACTGGTCCTTCCCATGTGGCTGGTCCTTCACGCCCACCTCCTGACATGATGGAGATGTTGCAGGAGATCAGGGAGGCTCAGCGCAGATCTGATCTGAGGATGGAGGAGTTGCTAGACGCTCAGCGTGTGAGAGTGGATGAGCTGTTAGCCGCTCAGGGCATATCAGACACACGGATGGGAGAGCTCATAGAGGTACAGCGTGCGGCTAGAGTCTATGCTTGGGGACTATGACGAGAGATCGTGAGGCCCCGCCTCCTCCTTCACCTCCGGCTTCTTGATTGTACTTTATTTCCTTGTACTCTGAGTAAGCTATGCGAGTTGTGGGCTGTACTCTGCTTTAGTTATGTATATACCTTTTGTTTCTCTCTCTCATTGTATGTAACTTGTTTCCCCTTTAATAGATGCATTATTCTCTTTTTTTTTTAAATTTGGTCTCAACCATCACTTGTGCTTTCAGTGTGTTAATATTACTGTTTTTACTTTTATCCTATCTCAGTTCACAATTGTCTCGAATGTATGTTAGTTCAGCGGACAAGGCCGAAGTCTTATAATAAAATGAGCGAGAATCTATTGTGATATTAATATTTAAATAGCAAATTATTCTGTATCAACTGAGACATAAATAAATATCAAATACATGTCTTTATTAAATCCAAATAAAGAAACCTAAGAAAATATCTAATCGAATACACATGAGTTGCACTCGGAAGAGGAGTCATGTGTATCTACTTCAGCTTCAGCTTCCATCGCCGCTACGTTCCCGTATGTTGGAGCATTCATATAATCTTCAACAGTATAACCTGCATCATCAACTAAAAATATTCGACGTCGAGGGTGAGCACACATCGCGGCTCGGTGAGTAGACAAAACAATGCAGCGGGTACATATGCATGCAATCAATTCATATCTTTGGTCCGGTTTATAGTTTGCAATGCACAATAGAAAGGTTGGGTGGTCAAAGGTTAACGTTTATTGACCCCGCCTCTATACACAGGGTGTGGAAGTCCACCCGAAGGTTAATGTTTATCGTCGTCCCCATCCACCCTAATCATGAACATTATATAACAAAGGTTAACGTTTATTGCTATATAGTGCCATACCAACACGTAAGCCCCTGTTAGCGAGGGCTTGCAAACTGGGCTCGCAACTAACCAATCCTAATGCCAAACAGTGTATCCAAGGCCTCACCCCAGCATCCCTCAGAATGTCCATAGAGATAGAGCTAAGGCCCCCCGGTAGAGTCAGAGACTACAAGGACCGAGACCACCTCCCCTGATACTCTATGACATAATAGTTCTGCTAAAGTAATGGCGATCCGACGATGCTAATGCACAAGACTTGAGTTAGAGATAGAGCTAAAGTGCTGAGACCCGCCAAAGGTTAACGTTTATTGACGTTCTCATCACACCTCCCCTGATACTCACTCGCATCAAGTACACCAACCACACACATACAATCACATGCCTATTCCTATCATCATCATCATCATCATGTTATAAACAATAAAGTAAATATGCATGAACAAATAATAGAAATATTGGATGACATGTTGTATGCACATTACAAACATATTCGCATAGAATCAAGCATGGCATTGGACTCAAAAAAATAGAAAATAGTTTGTTATTAACCAATTAGTTTAGAGTTCTGTTTCCTCACCTTAGCTTGCTAATAGATACTTTTCCAAGCTTTATAATCACCTTTATATTGTTATTGTATTGCTAGAAGACCTAACAAAGTCGATAGAATTTAATTAGAATTAATTCTGAATTTAAAAACCATTCTATTAACTGAGGGTCGGAGGTAGGGTCGGAGTCATGATCGACCCTGGGTGCGACCCTCCCCAAACTCTGAACTTCCCGAACACTGAGGGTCGATAGTTAGGATCACCTAGTGTCGGATGGTCATCGACCCTCGGTGCGACCCTCGGTGTACTTTGGTCGATTTCCCTCTTTTAGTCCATTCTTCGTGCTTGGGATCCTATGGCTTGCTCTTACATTCCATTCTACATTCATTCCATGGTCTGAAACCATGAATCATCCACCTAAAATAGCTTTCATACATTCTCCTATGGTTTCCCATGAAAACCTAACCATGGGTTGATGGTTTGGGTTTCTCCGAGATCACACTCTCATCAATATCTAACCTAAGGTCTGTAGAAACTCATGGAATTAGTATCCATACCTGAGAAGAATACTCCTTCTCTGCAACTCTTCTCTTTTGGCTAAATTCTCTTCCTTGCTTCTCTTCTTCCTCTTTTCCTTCTCTTCTCTTTCTCTCAATTCAATTAGGGTTGTGAAAGGAGTGAAAGAGGCTTAGGGACGTCCTTTAAATAGAGTAGGAACATCCTAAAATAAGTCCCTTTGAGATTAGGAAAGAATCCAAATCGAAAATTAGGAAATTCCCTAATTTCAGTTTCGGAGGCAACTGAGGGTCGATGGGAGGGTCGATGATCCCGTCGACCCTAGGTTTCTAATGAGTCCGACCCTCCCTTCAAAACTGAGGGTCTGACTTTCTGTTTTGGGGGGTCCGACCCTACTTGGTTGGGTATGCGACCCTCCCCTTAAATTAAGTGTTTTTGGGTCGATTTGATGCACGGGATCTCGATCTCCTTCGCGCCCTTGGTCCATTTGACTTCGACCATGATAGGTAAACCTGGTTCAAGGTGGTAAGACCGGGTTAGATTGACACGGGTCTTTGTAGGTGAAGGAGGTGGTATAGAGTCTACACCCTTGTACATATGGTCATCATCACCAGCAGGCTCCATATGAACTCCAGCGGCGGCTGCAGCTGCCTCAGCGTCAGCTATCTCTATACGAGTGCGAGGGTGCACCATCGCGTTCCTCTCCTCATCACTGACCTGAGCATCCTGCATGCCCATCTTGCAAATAGCCTCCCAATCTAGAGGCGATGAGAAGGACTTCTCCTGAATCTTCTCATCCACTAAATCAACCCCCAGGAGGGTAAGCAAGATAGTGATCATACGTCCGTAAGGAAGGTTGCCAGTGTGACTGGGCAACGTAGCAGTGATCATGGTACGCATGATGATGTACGGAAGGCAGACGGGCTGCCTAGTGCAAATACTGTATAGAAGATATTGGGTCAGCTGGGAAACCCTCTCGTAATGACCACTCTGTGGGATCAGATTATGCTGAATGATCTTGCTATACACCCATGGAGCTTGACGCATATAGCACGCTCTCATCTGCCAACGATCAGGTCGGAGGAGCTGATTATCGATCTCGGCCCTCATCTGTAGAGAGAAGAACTGGGGCTCTCCAGGAGCACAGAAAACCATGGGGCCATCATAGGAGATGCCCAGTAGGTCGGCTAGCTGCCGATAGTCAAACAAGATGTTCACCCCTTTGACGTAACTCG
Source organism: Protea cynaroides (assembly GCA_028583415.1). Taxonomy (NCBI): domain Eukaryota; kingdom Viridiplantae; phylum Streptophyta; class Magnoliopsida; order Proteales; family Proteaceae; genus Protea; species Protea cynaroides. The sequence goes on from CM053274.1 coordinate 20,452,757, forward strand.
TGATGCGCAACTCGTGACCCCACTCAACATCATTGTAATCCCCACCACCTGGAGGTTACAATAGAACTGGCGTACAAAGTCGGAGCAGGTGCACGCGTCATAAGTAATGACAGCGAGCCATCCCATATCACCAAATGCTCTCTCCACATTGAACAGGGCTAACCCAGCCAAGTTCACCTTACGACCTCCCTCTACTTTCTTGCGAGCGTAGCTGGCATACTGTGCCTTGGCTTCGTTGGAACGAAAGCGAAGATGATCACGAACTCTGGGAACTTTGGTACGAGCCATAGTATCTGCAAATAAGAAAAAGAAACCAATAATGGGTTAGTAGAGAGTAAAAAAACCAAAATTTGGGACATTATAACAACGTAAGTTGGCCAAAAGCCTCACTTGTCACCCATACACGTGGGCAGGAGGACTTACGTAGGTTCTAACAAATCCTACAACATCACACAGTTGGAAATTCTAACTAATGGAATCCAATTTGAATAAATTGCGACAAATCGAAAATTTTGACAAATTAGGGCAAAAAGAGCAAAATCCAAGTTTCTCGATAACCAACCGATGTAACTCAAAATTTTTTGAGGGCTTTCATTCCTCGAGTCACCAATAAGAAAAGCCCCCAATAAAAATCGAATTTTTACGGTTGGAAAAAGTTAAATTTGAAAAATAGAAGATAAATGGGCAAAAACCTAGAAATGAAAAGCTAAAAATAGGAAAAAAATGAGAAGACGTATGTGTAGGAATGATGTGGACGTCAAAACACGGAACCAGAATGACCAATATAGCGGAGTGGCACTATAGCAACTCAGAGGTGGGAGACGAGTCAAAACGGGGAAGGAATAATGGGAAATGAACCCAGAATCGGACCTTGAAAATCTAATTTTTGGACAGGGGGTCGGAGAATTTGACCAGGATAATCGGCCCCCACATCGACCCCCATATCGACCCCCAGCTCTCCAGAACCTGACAGAAAACCAGGGGTCGCACCTGGGGGTCGGACATCCATCGACCCCCATATCGACCCCCAGCTTTCGGGAACCTGACAGAAAACCAGGGCTCGCACCTGGGGGTCGGACATCCATCGACTCCCATATCGACCCCCAGCTCTTGGGAATCTGACAGGAAACCAGGGGTCGCACCTGGGGGTCGGACACCCATCGACCCCCGCATCGACCCCCGGCTCTCGAGAAGAATAGGTACATTCCCAGGGTCGGATACTGAGGGTCGGACATACCATCGACCTTGCATAGAAAAAGCAGTATTTTTCACAGAATGATCTGAAAATTTTGAAAATAACATCGGTTAGCGTGCCTACATGAAGTATAAATGATTGTCTCACGCTTGTTAATGATTTTCAGGCATCACCAATATCAGAGGAAGATGGCTGGACGTAGAGTAACTAGGCAGAGCCGAAACGTAGTTCCACCACCTCCACCCGTGGAGGAAACCGGCCAAGAAAATATATATGCACAGGGTAATCCGCAGGTTGCACCACCAGTAAATCTGGTTCAGGCAAATCCTACAAACTTGCCACCTCCACCACTGGAGTTAGCAACCATGGTTATGAACTTAGCGCAACAGCTGCAACAAATGCAATACGCACAGGCTCAAATGCAAGCAGCAATGGGGATTATGTTCCAAGCAGCGCATGCTACACCAATGCCGACTGGACAAACCAGTGCAGCACTGGTGGGTAACCACCCAGCACCGCAAACACCTCAACCACCAGCTGCACAGATTCCAGTACCAGGTCCGGAAGCAGCTCAGGTTAATTATCAGCACCCACAACCTATGTTTGGGGAATACCCCCAAAATCAGATGGATCACTCTCGACTGGTTGAGAGATTCTTGAAGATGAAGCCTAAGGAATTTAATGGTAAACCGTCTGATCCTTTATGGCCAGCACATTGGATCGATGAGATGGAGAGAAATTTTCTTATGATGACTATTACAGAAGAAGAAAAGGTATTATGTGCCACCTTCATGCTAAAAGGCGATGCACATCATTGGTGGAAATCTACCAGGACCTATCTATTAACCAAGCACGCCTTATTGACCTGGTCTATTTATAAAGAAGCTTTCTTTGAGAAGTATTTTCCCCGAAGCTTCAAAGATTCTATGGAGAAGGAGTTCCTGAGTTTATATCAGGGCCAGATGTCCATGGATGCATATCAACAGCGTTATGAGGAGCTGTTTTTCTTGGCACCACTCAGTATGCAAGAAGAAGACACTAAGACCCGTAGGTTTGTCACAAGACTTAGAGGAAGCATCAGAGAGCATGTTCTGGGTTTGGAGAAGAAAATATACAACGAAGCTGTGCAAATTGCTCGAGTTATAGAATCGAGCCAGAAGGAGAGTTACCTTACATAGAACAGAAGTATGAAAAGGCCAGTCGGAAATTCTTACAGCGGAGGGAATAACAGGACATTTAAACCCTTCCGTGCTCAAGGCTTTGCTACTACACCCAAAACTACCCCAATAACTCAACAGCAACCAAAGCCAAATTTTGAAGGTCCGAAATGTTATAACTGCAACCAAGCGGGACATATGGCAAGGGAGTGTCCTAATCCCAAGAAGCAGTTACATCAAGGACGAGTATATGCTGTTACATTCGAGGATGCTGCCGCATCACCCGATGTGGTCACAGGTATGACTGAAATTTTTTTTAAGTTGTATTACATTGTATGAGCATGTAGACTAAGAAAAGTAAATCACAAGTATCGTACCTATAAATGGCATACCCGCCAGAGTACTGTTCGACCCAGGAGCTACTCATTATTTTATATCTCTGTCATTCGGAAAGAAGCTGAATTTTCCCATCAAAACATTAGACCACAAAATACTTGTACGGTCACCGATGGGGTTAGAAGTGGAGTTAGAAAAATGCTATGGGCCATGTCCAGTTCTCATTGGCGAGAAAACCTTAGATGCAACCTTGATCCAACTTAGGATGGCAGACTTTGACGTCATCTTGGGAATGGACTGGTTAAATCGGCATTCTGCGAACCTACTATACGCCGAAAAGAAACTACCATTTAAAGACAAAGAAGGAGCAGAATTCAGTTTTGCGGGAACCAAACTTTTCCGTAAAAGCAAGCTCATACTCTCAGCACTAAAGGCTAAGAAGTGCCTTGAGAAGGGAGCAGTTGGGTATCTAGTATCAGTGGTCGACCTCACCAAGGAAGCACCATGGACGGAAGATATTGATGTCGTGCGTGACTACCCCGACGTATTTTCTGAGGAACTACCAGGATTACCACCTGACCGAGCCATAGAGTTTGTGATAGATCTTATACCTGGAGCCGCACCAGTATCAAAAGCACCCTACCAAATGCCTCCTATGGAACTAAAGGAATTAAAAGTACAACTACAAGAACTACTGGACAAGGGTTATATTCGACCCAGTATATCACCATGGGGAGCACCAATATTTTTCGTAAAGAAGAAGGACGGTAGCGTTCGATTATGTATTGACTATCGGGAGTTGAATAAACTGACAATCAAGAATCGATATCCACTAGCTCGGAACGATGACTTGTTCGATCAGTTGCAAGGAGCAAAAGTATTTTTTAAGATCGATCTTCGATCAGGCTACCATCAGTTGAAGATTAAAGAGGGTGATATTCCTAAGACAGCTTTCAGGACCAGATATGGACATTATGAGTTCTTGGTCATGTCTTTTGGATTAACAAACGCACCAGCAACTTTCATGGAACTTATGAACCAGGTTTTCCAGGATATGTTGGATACATCGGTTATTGTATTTATTGGTGATATATTGGTATATTCCAAGGACAAGGAAACCCATATTAAGAATCTAAACGCCACCCTACAACGTTTAAGGAAAGAGTAGCTATATGCCAAATTTACCAAGTGTGAGTTTTGGCTATGTGAAGTCGCCTTCCTAGGCCATGTAGTATCCGCTGAAGGAATCAAAGTGGACCCCAGCAAGATCAAGGCTATTGTAAAGTGGGAAGCACCAAAGAGCGTTGCAGAAATTATAAGTTTTCTGGGTCTCGCTGGTTATTATCAGAGATTTATGGAAGACTATTCCCGGATTGTCGTACCTCTCACCAGTCTGACTAAGAAAGGTGAAAAGTTTGTGTGGACGGATAGGTGTGAGAAGATCTTCCAAACATTGAAGACCAGATTGATATCCGCTCTGATTTTGACTATTCCCGTTCCCGGACAATCATTTACCTTGTACACTGATGCGTCAGGATTGGGATTAGGATGTGTTCTTATGCAAGGAGTACAAGTAGTTGCTTATGACTCAAGACAGTTAAAGACACATGAGAAAAATTATCCCACTCATGATTTGGAGTTGGCGGCAGTAGTACATGCTGTCGAGATATGGAGACATTACCTATACGGAGAGAAGTTCTAGAATAAATCGGACCATAAAAGTTTTACTTATTTATTTAATCAGAAGGAGTTGAATATGAGACAAAGAAGATGGCTGGAACTATTGAAGGACTATGATTGTGATATCCAATATCATCCGGGGAAAGCTAATGTAGTAGCGGATGCGTTGAGCAGAAAGGCAATGATAAAATCTCGAGGAGAGGTTAGCACAACTGTAGCAATGTGTACTATCGGAATGGTATTCAATCACGACAATGAGCAGTATGTGATAGATACTCCGGATGGATCAGCCAACCAAGGGTTTATTCATCGGTTTTCAAATATGTTCGCTGCATTGAAGATTATACCAGATATAATTGATGAAGTGAAGACAGCTATCAAATCAGACCCCTATCTGAGAACAGTACAAGAAGACATCGAAAAAGGTAGAACTAACCCTGATTTCACCTTGGACGAAGAAAAGATATTGAAGTACAAGGGAAGAATAAGTGTACCCGAAACAGAAAGTGTGGACATTAGACACCGACTGATGAAAGAAGCCCATACCACCATCTATTCGATACATCCTGGAAGTACAAAAATGTATCATGATCTAAAGAAACTATATTGGTGGAGAGGATTGAAAGCAGATGTAGCTAAGTTTGTGTCTCAATGCCTAAATTGTCAAAAAGTAAAGGCTGAATGACAAAGACCTGCAGGACTGTTACAGCCTTTACCAGAACCAGCATGGAAATGGGACTGCATCTCCATGGACTTCGTCACAGGGTTACCATTGACTCCTCGTGTAGTTGACGCAGTTTGGGTGATTGTAGACCGCTTGACAAAAATAGCTCGCTTTATACCGATACGACCTCAGTATACACTAGAGAGGTTAGCAAAGCTGTATGTGGATAATATTGTTCGATTACACGGTGTCCCAGAGATCATTGTGTCCGATAGAGATCCACGATTTACTTCCAAGTTTTAAGAAGGATTGCAAAGGGTTATGGGTACAACATTGAAGTTTAGTACTACATTCCATCCACAGACAGATGGACAGTCAGAGCGTACAATTCAGATTCTAGAAGATATGCTACGAGCATGTGTAATTGATTTTAAAGGATCGTGGGATGAAAAGCTACCACTGATCGAGTTCGCTTATAACAATAGCTATCAGGCTACTATACAAATGTCTCCCTATGAAGCACTGTATGGCAAGAAGTGTTGAACTCCTTTATTTTCAAATGAAGTTGGGGAACGTAGTCACGTTGGACCAGAATTTGTTGAAGAGACTTGTCGAGTGGTCGATATTATCAAGGAAAGAGTGAGAACAGCTCAGAATCATCAGAAGCAATATGCAGATACTCGATGCAGAGACCTTGAGTTTGTCGTGGGTGATAAAGTATTCTTGAATGTATTGCCTATGCGAGGTTTGAAACGGTTCGGACAGAAAGGGAAATTAAGTCGAAGATATGTCGGGCCATATGAGATCCTAGCTAAGTGTGGGAAAGTGGCTTACCAGTTGGCACTACCACCATCTATGTCAAGTGTGCATGACGTATTTCATATTTCCTTACTGAAGAAGTATGTCAAGGATCCAACATACGTTCTGACAGTAGATCTACCTGATTTAACGGAAGATTTGACTTTTGAAGTAACACCAACTGAAATCCCCAGCTGAAATGTTCAACGACTATGCAACCGAGATATTTATTATGTCAAGGTCACTTAGAGAAGTAGAGACATGGAAGAAATTACATGGGAAGAAGAGAATGCTATGCGAAAGCAATACCCACACTTATTCGACTCAGAAGGTATGAATAATTTCAGGGACAAAATTTTTATAAGTAGGGGGGAGTTGTAAGACCCGTATCAAACTAACCCGATCTTACCACCTTGAACCAGGTCTACCCATCATGGATGAGCCAAATGGACCAAGTGCGTGAAGGCGATCACGATCCCAGGTATTAAAATGACCCAAAAACACTTAAATTAAGCGGAGGGTCGCATACCCAGCAAGGGAGGGTCGGACACCCCTAAGACAGAGTCAGACCCCCAGTTTTACATGGGGGGTTGGACACTTTAGGAACCAAGGGTCAACGGGATCTCCGACCCCTCTATCGACCCCCGGTACTCGGTAAATCTGAAAATTAGGAAAGTTTCCTAATTTCGATGGGATTCCTTCCAAATCTCAATGGGACTTATTTTAGAAGTTTCTACTCTATAAATAGGATGTCCCTAAGCCTCTTTTACTCCTTTTACAACCCTAATTGAATTGAGAGAAAGAGAAGAGAAGGAAGAGAAGGAAAAGAGAAGGAAGGAAGAGAAGAAGACCAAGGGAGAAGAGTTGCAGAGAAGGAGTATTCTTCTCAGGTATGGATACTAATTCCATGAATTGCTAAAGACCTTAGGATAGATAATGCAGAGAGTATGATCTCGGAGAAACCCAAACCATCAACCCATGGTTAGGCTTTCATGGAAAACCATGGGGGAAAATCATGAAAGCCATATAGGTGGTAGAATCATGGTTCTAGACCATAGAACATCTGTAGAATGGATTATAGGTGCAAGCCATTGGACCCCAAGCACGAAGAATGGATTGAAGGAAGAAAATCAACAAAACCCACTGGGGGTCGCATGGGGGGGTCGATGGCCAATCGACCCTACCAGACCCTGAGCATCGACCTCCAGTGTTCGAGAAGTCCAGAATAGGGGTGGTCGCACCCAGGGTCGATCATTACTCCGACCCTACCTCCGACCCCCAATTAACAGAATGGTTTTAAAAATCAGAATTAATTCTAATTAAATTCTATCGACTTTGTTAGGTCTTCTAGCAATATAATAACAATATAAAGGTGATCTTAAAACTTGTAAGAGGATCTATTAGCAAGCTAAGGTGAGGAAACAGAACTCTAAACTAATTGGTTAATAACAAACTGTTTTCTATTTTCTTGAGTTCAATGCCATGCTTGATCCTATGCGAATATGTTTGTAATGTGCATACAACATGTCATCTAATATATCTATTATTTGTTCATGCATATTTACTTTATTGTTTATAACATGATGATGATGATGATGATGATGATAGGAATAGGCATGTGAATGTATGTGTGTGGTTGGTGTACTTGATTCGAGCGAGTATCAGGGGAGGTGTGATGGGAACGTCAATAAACGTTAACCTTTGGCGGGTCTCAGCACTTTAGCTCTATCTCTAACTCAAGTCTTGTGCATTAGCATCGTATCGCCATTACTTTAGCAGAACTATTACGTCGTAGAGTATCAGGGGAGGTGGTCTCGGTCCTTGTAGTCTCTGACTCTACCGGGGGGCCTTAGCTCTATCTCTATGGACGTTCTGAGGGATGCTGGGGTGAGGCCTTGGATACACTGTTTGGCATTAGGATTGGTTAGTCGCAAGCCCAGTTTGCAAGCCCTCGCCAGCAGGGGCTTATGTGTTGGTATGGCACTGTACAACAATAAACGTTTACCTTTGTTGTACAATGTTATGGTAGGGTGGATGGGGATGACAATAAACGTTAAGATTTGGGCGGACTTCCACACCCTGTGTATAGAGGCAAACGTTAACCTTTGACCACCCAACCTTTCTATTGCACATTGCAAACTTTAAACCAGACCAAAGATATGAATTGACTGCATGCATATGTATTGTTGCATTGTTTTGTTTGCTCACTGAGCCATGATGTGTGCTCACCCCCTCGACGTCGAATATTTTTAGTTGACGATGCAGGTACCACCGTCGAAGATTATGTAAATGCTCCAGTGTATGGTCACATGGCGGCGATGGAAGTTGAAGATGAAGTGGATACAGATGACTCTTCTTCCGAGTGCAACTCATGTGTATTCGAGTAGATTTTTAGTTTTCTTTATTTAGATTTATTGAAGACATGTATTTGATACTTATTTATGTCTTAGTTGATACAGAATAATTTGCTATTTAAATATTAATATCACAGTAGATTCTCAGTTCATTTTACTGTAAGACTTCCGCTATTGTGTATTTACTCTGATTATGAATGTGGATATATGAGGTTTAGATCAGTCGGATACCGTCTGTACAAGATCCTGGTTGAGCCGTTGGTTTGCTAGCAGTTCATCACACCATTCTGAATAGTGCGGAATTGGGGTGTGACAACTTGGTATCAGAGCCTCTCAGGCCGTGTCCGCTAAACTGTCATACATTCACGATAAATTGTGAACTGAGATAGGATAAAAGTAAAAACTGTAATATTAACACACTATAAGCACGAGTGATGTTTGAGACCAAATCTGAAAAGAAAATAATGCATCTATTAAAGGGGAAACAATTTTAAATACAATGAGAGGGAAACAAACATACATACATAGCTAAAGCAGAGTAAGTTCACAACCCGGACAGTTACTCTGTAGTACAATGAAAGAAAATAGATACAATCATGAAGTTGAAGGTGAAGGAGGAGGCGGTACCTCACGATCTCTATCATAATCCTCAACGTAGACTCTAGTCAACCAGGCTATCTGAGTCTAGGTCGTCTGAAGACTAGCTATAAGATCAGCTACCCGCTGATCAGTCCCGCGCTGAGCACCCAAAAGCTCCTCCATCCGCATATCTGACCGGCGCTGAGCCTCTATGAGCTCGCCCATCCTCATGTCTGATGTATGCTAGGCGTCTAGTAGCTCATCCACTCTCACCCGATGAGCGTCTTGTAACTCCCCCATCCTCAGATCAGATCTGCGCTGAGCCTCTCTGATCTCATGCAATATCTCCATCATATCAGGAGGTGGGTGAGAAGGACCAGCCGCATGTGAAGGACCAGCCGCATATGAAGTACTAGCTCCAGCCGCATGTGTAGGTGAAGGAGGTGGTATAGAGTCTACATCCATGTACATACGGTCATCATCACCAGCATGCTCCATATGAACTCCAGCGGCGGTGGCAGCTGCCTTAGCATCAGCTATCTCTAAGCGAGTGCGAGGGTGCACCATCGCGTTCCTCTCTTCATCACTGACCTGAGCATCCTGCATGCCCATCTTGCAAATAGCCTCCCAATCTAGAGGCGATGAGAAGGACTTCTCTTGAATCTTCTCATCCACTAAATCAACCCCCAGGCGGGTAAGCAAGATAGTGATCATACGTTCATAAGGAAGGTTGCCAGTGTGACTGGGTAACGTAGTAGTGATCATGGTACGCATGATGATGTACGGAAGGCAGACGGGCTTCCTAGTGCAAATACTGTATAGAAGATATTGGGTCAGCTGGGTAACCCTCTCGTAATGACCACTCTGCGAGATCAGGTTATGCTGAATGATCTTGCAATACACCCGTGGAGCTTGACGCATATAGCATGCTCTCATCTGCCAACGATCAGGTCGGAGGAGCTAATTATCGATCTCGGCCCTCATCTGTAGAGAGAAGAACTGGGGTTCTCCAAGAGCAAAGAAAACCATGGGGCCATCATAGGAGATGCCCAGTAGGTCGGCTAGCTACCGATAGTCAAACGAGATGTTCACTCCTTTGACGTAACTCGTGATGCGCAACTCGTGACCCCTCTCAACATCATTGTAATCCCCCACCACCTGGAGGTTACAATAGAACTGGCGTACCAAGTCGGGGCAGGTGCACGCATCGTAAGTAATGATAGGGAGCCTTCCCATATCACCAAATGCTCTCTCCACATTGAACAGGGCTAACTCAGCCAAGTTCACCTTACGACCTCCCTCTACTTTCTTGCGAGTGTAGTGGGCGTACTGTGCCTCGGCTTTGTTGGAACAAAAGCAAAGAGGATCACGAACTCTGGGCACTTTGGTACGAGCCATAGTATCTGCACATAAGAAAGAGAAACCAATAATGGGTTAGTAGAGAGTAAAAAAACCAAAAATTGGGACATTATAACGACGTAAGTTGGCCAAAAGCCTCACTTGTCACCCATACACGTGGGCAGGAGGACTTACGTAGGATCTAACATACAACACTCACACAGTTGGAAATTCTAACTAATGGAATCCAATTTGAAGAAATTGAGACAAATCAAAAATTTCGACAAATTAGGGCAAAAAGTGCAAAATCCAAGTTTCTCGATAACCAACCGATGAAACTCAAAAAATTTTGAGGGCTCTCATTCCTTGAGTCACCAATAACAAAAGCCCCCAATAAAAATCGAATTTTTACGGTTGAAAAAAGTTAAATTTGAAAAATACAAGATAAATGGGCAAAAACCTAGAAATGAAAACCTAAAAACAGGAAAAAATGAGAAGACATATCTGTAGGAATGATGTGGATGTCGAAACACGGAACCGGAATGACCAATATTGCGGAGTGGCACTGTAGCAACTCAGAGGTAGGAGACGAGTCGAAATGGGGAAGGAATAATGGGAAATAAACCCAGAATCGGACCATAAAAATCTAATTTTTGGTCCGGGGGTCGAAGAATTCGACCAGGATAATCGACTCCCACATCAACCCCCATATCGACCCCATGCTCTCGGGAACCTGACAGAAAACCAGGGGTTGCACGTGGGGGTCGGACATCCATCGACCCCCATATCGACCCCCAGCTCTCGGGAACCTGATAGAAAACCAGGGGTCGCACCTGGGGGTCGGACATCCATCGACCCCCATATCGACCCCAAGCTCTCGACAATCTGATAGGAAACCAGGTGTCGCACCTGGGGGTCGGACACCCATCGACCCCCAGGTCTCAGGAAGAATAGGTACATTCCCAGGGTCGGATACTGAGGGTCGGACATACCATCGACCCTGCATAGAAAAGACAGTATTTTTCACAGAATGATCTGAAAATTTTGAAAATAACATCGGTTAGCATGCTTACATGAAGTATAAATGATTGTCTCATGTTTGTTAATGATTTTCAGGCATCACCAATATTAGAGGAAGATGGCTGGACGTAGAGTAACCAGGAAGAGCCAAAACATAGTTCCACCACCACCACCTGTGGAGGAAACCAGCCAAGAAAATATATACTCACAGGGTAATCCACAGGTTGCACCACCAGTAATTCCGGTTCAGGCAAATCCTACAAACTTGCCACCTCCACCACCAGAGTTAGCAACCGTGGTTATGAACTTAGCGCAACAGCTGCAACAAATGCAATACGCACAGGCTCAAATGCAAGCAGCAATGGGGATTATGTTCCAAGCAGCACATGCTACACCAATGCCAACTGGACAAACCAGTGCAGCACTGGTGGGTAACCACCCAGCACCTCAAACACCTCAACCACCAGCTGCACAGATACTAGTACCAAGTCCAGAAGCAGCTCAGGTTAATTATCAGTACCCACAACCTATGTTTGGGGCATACCACCAAAATCAGATGGATCACTCTTGACTGGTTGAGAGATTCTTGAAGATGAAGCCCAAGGAATTTAATGGTAAACCGTCTGATCCTTTATGGCCAGCACATTGGATCGACGAGATGGAGAGAAATTTTCTTATGATGACTATTACAGAAGAAGAAAAGGTATTATGTGCCACCTTCATGCTAAAAGGAGATGCACATCATTGGTGGAAATCTACCAGGACCTATCTATTAACCAAGCACGCCTTATTGACCTGGTCTATTTATAAAGAAGTTTTTTTTGAGAAGTATTTTCCCTGAAGCTTCAAAGATTCTATGGAGAAGGAGTTCCTGAGTTTATATCAGGGCCAGATGTCCGTGGATGCATATCAACAACGTTATGAGGAGCAGTTTTTCTTTGCACCACTAAGTATGCAAGAAGAAGACACTAAGACCCGTAGGTTTGTCACGGGACTTAGAGCAAGCATCAGAGAGCATGTTCTGGGTTTGGAGAAGAAAATATAAAACGAAGCTGTGCAAATTGCTCGAGTTATAGAATTGAGCCAGAAGGAGAGTTACCTTACACAGAACAGATGTATAAAAAGGCCAGCCGGAAATTCTTATAGGGGAGGGAATAACAGGACATTTGAACCCTTTCGTGCTCAGGGCTTTGCTACTGCACCCAAGACTACCCCAGTAACTCAACAGCAACCAAAGCCAAATTCTGAAGGTCCAAAATGTTATAACTGCAACCAAGCGGGACATATGGCAAGGGTGTGTCCTAAGCCCAAGAAGCAGTTACATCAAGGACGAGTATATGCTGTTACATCCGAGGATGCTGCCGCATCACCCGATGTGGTCACAGGTATGACTGAAATTTTTTTTAAGTTGTATTACATTGTATGAGCATGTAGACTAAGAAAAGTAAATCACAGGTATCGTACCTATAAATGGCATACCTGCCAGAGTACTCTTCGACTCAGGAGCTACTCATTCTTTTATATCTGTGTCATTCGGAAAGAAGCTGAATTTACCCATCAAAACATTTGTCTACAAAATACTTGTACGGTTACCGATGGGGTTAGAAGTGGAGTAAAAAAAAGGCTATGGGCCATGTCCAATTCTCATTGACGAGAAAACCTTAGATGCAACATTGATCCAACTTGGGATGGCAGACTTTGACGTCATCTTGGGAATGGACTAGTTAGCTCGGCATTCTACGAACCTACTATGCGTCAAAAAGAAACTAACATTTAAAGACAAAGAAGGAGCAGAATTCAGTTTTACGGGAACCAAACTTCCCCATAAATGCAAGCTCATACTCTCAGCACTAAAGGCTAAGAAGTGCCTTGAGAAGGGAGCAGTTGGGTATTTTGTATCAGTGGTCGACCTCACCAAGGAAGAACCACGGATGGAAGATATTTATGTCGTGCGGGACTACCCAGACGTATTTCCTGAGGAACTACCAGGATTACCACCCGATCGAACCACAGAGTTTGTGATAGATCTTATACCTGGAGCCGCACCAGTATCAAAAGCACCCTACCGAATGGCTCCTACGGAACTAAAGGAATTAAAACTACAACTACAAGAACTACTGGACAATGGTTATATTCGACCCAGTATATCACCATGGGGAGCACCAGTATTGTTCGTAAAGAAGAAGGACGATAGCATTCGATTATGTATCGACTATCGGGAGTTGAATAAACTGACAATCAAGAATTGATATCTACTACCTCGGATCGATGACTTGTTTGATTAGTTGCAAGGAGCAAAAGTATTTTCTAAGATCGATCTTCGGTCAGGCTACCATCAGTTAAAGATTAAAGAGGGCGATATTCCTAAGATAGCTTTCAGGACCAGATATGGACATTATGAGTTCTTGGTCATGTATTTTGGATTAACAAACGCACCAGCAACTTTCACGGAACTTATGAATCGGGTTTTCCACGATATGTTGGATACGTCGGTTATTGTGTTTATTGATGATATATTGGTATATTCCAAGGACAAGGAGACCCATATTAAGAATCTAAATGCCACCCTACAGCGTTTAAGGAAAGAGAAGCTATATGCCAAATTTACCAAGTGTGAGTTTTGGCTAAGTGATGTCGCCTTCCTAGGCCATGTAGTATCCGCTGAAGGAATCAAAGTGGACCCCAACAAGATCGAGTCTATTGTAAAGTGGGAAGCACCAAAGAGCATTGCAGAAATTAGAAGTTTTCTGGGTCTCGCTGGTTATTATCAAAGATTTGTGGAAGACTATTCCCGGATTACTGTACCTCTCAATAGTCTGACTAAGAAAGGTAAAAAGTTTGTGTGGACGGATAGATGTGAGAAGAGCTTCCAAACATTGAAGACCAGATTGATATCCGTTCTGATTTTTAAATATTCCCGTTCTCGGACAGCCATTTACCTTGTACACTGATGCGTTAGGATTGGGATTAGGATGTGTGCTTATGCAAGGAGAACAAGTAGTTGCTTATGCCTCAAGACAGTTAAAGACACATGAGAAAAATTATGTCACACCCCAATTCCACACTATTCAGAATGGTGTGATGAACCGCTAATAAACCAACGGTTCAACCAGGATCTCGAGTAGGCTATATCCGTGTTATCTAAACTCCATACATCCATAATCATAATCAGAGTAAATACACAATAGCGGAAGTCTTATAAAATGAACTGAGAATCTATGTGATATTAAAATTTAAATAGTAAGTTATTCTGTGTCAACTGAGACATAAATATTTAAATACCAAATACATGTCTTTAATAAATCCAAATAAATAAACCAAAAATCCAATCGAATACACATGAGTTGCACTCGCAAGAGACGTCATGTGTATCCACTTCATCTTCAGCTACCATCGCTGCAACGTTCCCGTACTCTAGAGCATTTACATAGTCTTCAACGGTAAAACTTGCATCATCAACTAAAAATATTCGACATCGAAGGGTGAGCACACATCATGGCTCAGTGAGCAAACAAAACAATGCAACAATACATATGCATGCAGTCAAATCATATCTTTGGTCTGGTTTATAGTTTGCACTGTGCTATAGAAAGGATAGGTTGGCGCCACACCTCTATACACGAGTGTATGGAAAGGCCCAATGAAAACGGCACCGTCGCCCCACAAGCACCCAGAATGGCACAATATACACCCCATGAAGAACGGTCATGGCTGTACCCGGTTGATACCATACAAACAAATAAACCCCTGCTGGCTAGGGTTGCAAACTGGGCTCGCAACTAACCAATCCTAATGCCAAAAAATGAATCCAAGGCCTCACCCCAACATCCATCAGAACATCTATAGAGATAGAGCTAAGGCCCCCCGGTAGAGTCAGAGACTACAAGGACCGAGACCACCTCCCCTGATACTCTACGACATAATAGTTCTGCTAAGGTAATGGCGATACGACGACATCAATGGACATGACTTGAGTAGACAATGGCACAATATACACCCCATTAAGAACGGTCATGGTTGTACCGGTTGATACCATTCCTACCCGCACCATATACACTGGCCAAACACAAACATTCACACGCCTATTCCTATCATCATCATCATCATCATGTTATAACAGTAAAATAAATATGCATGAACAAATAATAGAAATACTGGATGAAATGTTGAATGCACATACAAGCATACATGCATAGAATCAATATGGCATTGGACTGAAGAAATAAAATAGTTTATTATTAACCAGTTAGTTTAGGTCTTGTTCCCTCACCTTAGCTTGCTAGTAGATACCTTTCCAAGCTTTAGAATCACCTTTACAATGTTACTATATTGCTAGATGACCTAACAAAGTCAATAGAACTTAATTAGAATTTATTTAGAATTTTAAAACCATTCTGTTAACTGAGGGTCGGAGGTAGGGTCGGAGTCATGATCGACCCTGGGTGCGACCCTCCCCAATCTGGACTTCCCAAACACTGAGGGTCGATCCTCAGGATCACCTAGGGTCAGATGGTCATCGACCCTCTGTGCGACCCTCGGTGGATCTTGGTCAATTTCCCTCCTTTTAGTCCATTCTTTGTGTTTGGGGTCCTATGGCTTTCTCCTACAGTCCATTCAATATTCATTCCATGGTCTAGAACCATGAATCATCCACCTATATAGCTTTCACGTAATCTCCCATAGTTTTCTATGAAAACCTAACCATGGGTCGATGGTTTGGGTTTTTCCGAGATCATACTCTCATCATAATATAACCTAAGGTCTGTAGAAACTTATGGAATTAGTATCCATACCTGAGAAGAATACTCCTTCTCTGCAACTCTTTTCGTTTTGGCTAAATTCTCTTCCTTGCTTCTCTTCTTCTTCTCTTCCTTCTCTTTTCTTTCTCTCAATTCAATTAGGGTTGTGAAAGGAGTGAAAGAGGCTTAGGAACGTCCTTTAAATAGAGTAGGAACATCCTAAAATAAATCCCTTTGAAATTAAGGAAGAATCCAAATCGAAAATTAGGAAATTTTCTAATTTCAGTTTCGGCGGCAACTAAGGGTCGATGGGAGGGTCGATTATCCCATCGACCCTAGGTTTCTAAGTTGTCCGACCCTCCCTTCAAAACTGGGGGTCTGACTTTCTGTCTTGGGGGGTCCGACCCTCCTTAGCTGGGTATGCGACCCTTCCCCTAATTTAAGTGTTTTTGGGTCGATTTAATACCTGGGATCTCGATCTCCTTCACGCCCTTGGTCCATTTGACTCGACCATGATGGGTAAACCTGGTTCAAGGTGATAAGACCGGGTTAGATTGACACGGGTCTTACAACTCCCCCCTACATATAAAAATTTTGTCCTCGAAATTATACGTACCTTCTGAATCAAATAAGTGAGGGTATTGCTTTCGCATAGCAATTTCTTCTTCCCATGTAACTTCTTCCATGTCTCTACTTTTCCATGTGACCTTAACATAATAGATATCTCGATTGCGCAGACGTTGAACCTTTCGACTGGTGATTTCTGTTGGTGTTACTTCAAATGTCAAATCATCAGTCAATATCGGTAAATCTACTGTCAAAACAAGCGTTGGATCCTTGACATACTTCTTCAATAGGAAAATGTGAAATACGTTATGCACACTTGACATAGATGGTGGTAGTGCTAACTGATAAGCCACTTTCCCACGCTTAGCTAGAATCTCATACGGCCCGACATATCTTGGACTTAGTTTCCCTTTCTGTCCAAACCTTTTCAATCCTCGCATAGGCGATACCTTCAAAAATACTTTATCACCTACAGCGAACTCTAGATCTCTGCGTCGAGTATCTACATATTGCTTCTGACGATTCTGAGCTGTTCTCACTCTTTCCTTGATAATGTCGACCACTCGACAAGTCTTTTCAACAAATTCTGGTCCAACAATTCTACGTTCTCCAACTTCATTCCAAAACAACGGAGTTCGACACTTCCTGCCATACAGTGCTTCATAAGGTGACATCTGTATAGTAGCCTGATAGCTATTGTTATAAGCGAACTCGATCAGTGGTAACTTTTCATCCCATGATCCTTTGAAATCAATTACACATGCTCGTAGCATATCTTCTAGAATCTGGATTGTACGCTCTGACTGTCCGTTTGTCTGTGGGTGGAATGCAGTACTGAACTTCAATGTTGTACCCATAGAATTTTTCAATCCTTCCCAAAACTTGGGGTCTCTATCGGATACAATGCTCTCTGGTACACCGTGTAATCGAACGATATTATCCACATACAGCTTTGCTAACCTTTCTAGAGTATACTGAGGTCGTATAGGTATGAAGCGAGCTGTTTTAGTTAGACGGTCCACAATCACCCAAACTGCGTCAACTACTCGAGGAGTCAGTGGTAATCCCATGACGAAGTCCATAGTGATGCAGTCCCATTTCCATGCTAGTTCCGATAATGGCTGTAACAGTCCTACGGGTCTTTGTCGTTCAGCCTTTACTTTCTGACAATTTAGGCATTGAGACACGAACTTAGCTACATCTGCTTTCATTCCTCTCCACCAATACAGTTTCTTTAAGTCATGATACATTTTTGTACTTCCCGGATGTATCGAATAGATGGTGGTATGGGCTTCTTTCATCAGTCGGTGTCTAATGTCCACACTTTCTGTTTCAGGTACACATATTCTTCCTTTGTATTTCAGTACTTTCTCTTCATCCAAGGTGAACTCAGGATTAGTCCTACCTTTCTCGATATCTTCTTGTACTGTTCTCAGATAAGGATCTGATTTGATAGCTGTCTTCAATTCATCCATTATATCCGATATAATTTTCAATGCAGCGAACATATTTGAAAATTGATGAATAAACCCTTGGTTGGCTGATTCATCCGTTGAATCTATCACGTACTGCTCGTTGCCATGAGTGAATACCATTTTGGTGGTACACATTGCTGTAGTTGTACTAACCTCTCCCTGTAATTTTATCATCGCCTTTCTGCTTAACGCATCCGCTACTACATTCGCTTTTCCCGGGTGATACTGGATATCGCAATCATAGTCTTTCAATAGTTCCAGCCATCTTCTTTTTCTCATATTCAACTCCTTCTGATTAAATAAATAAGTAAGACTTTTATGGTCCGACTTAATCTGGAACTTATCTCCGTATAGGTAATGTCTCCATATCTTGACAGCATGTACTACTGCCGCTAACTCCAAATCGTGAGTAGGAAAATTTTTCTCATGCGTCTTCAACTGTCTCGAGGCATAAGAAATTGCTTGTTCTCCTTGCATAAGCACACATCCTAATCCCAGTCCTGACGCATCAGTGTATAAGGTAAATGTCTGTCCTGGAACAGGAATAGGAATAGTCAAAATTAGAGCGGATATCAATCTGGTCTTCAATGTGTGGAAACTCATCTCAAATTTATCCCTCCACACAAACTTTTCACCTTTCTTAGTCAGACTAGGGAGAGGTACGGTAATCCGGGAATAGTCTTCCACAAATCTCCGATAATAACTAGCGAGACCCAGAAAACTTCTAATTTCTGAAATGCTCTTTGGTGCTTCCCACTTTACAATAGCCTCGATCTTGCTGGGATCCACTTTGATACCTTCTGCGGATACTACATGGCCTAGGAAGGCGACTTCACTTAGCCAAAACTCACAATTGGTACATCTGGCATATAACTTCTCTTTCCTTAAACGCTGTATGATGACGTTTAGGTTCTTGATATGGGTTTCTTTGTCCTTGGATATACCAATATATCATCAATGAATACTATAACCGATGTATCCAACATGTCGTGGTAAACCAGGTTCATAAGTTCCATGAAAGTTGCTGGTGCGTTTGTTAATCCGAAAGACATGACCAAGAACTCATAATGTCCGTATCTGGTCCTGAAAGCTGTCTTAGGAATATCACCTTCTTTAATCTTCAACTGATGATAGCCTGATCGAAGATCGATCTTAGAAAATACCTTTGCTCCTTGCAACTGATCGAACAAGTCATCGATCCGAGGTAGTGGATATCGATTTTTGATTGTCAGTTTGTTCAACTCCCGATAGTCGATACATAATCGAACGCTACCGTCCTTCTTCTTTACGAATAATACCGGTGCTCCCCATGGTGATATACTGGGTCAAATATAACCCATGTCCAGCAGTTCCTGTAGTTGCACTTTCAATTCCTTTAGTTCCGTAGGAGCCATTCTATAAGGTGCTTTTGATATTGGTGCGGCTCCCGGTATAAGATCTATTACAAACTCTGTGGCTCGGTCGGGTGGTAATCCTGATAATTCTTCAGGAAATATGTTGGGATAGTCTCGCACGACATCAATATCTTCCATTCGTGGTGCTTCCTTGGTTAGGTCGACCACCGATACCAGATACCCGACTGCCCCCTTTTCAAGGCACTTCTTAGCTTTCAGTGCTGAGAGTATAAGCTTGCGTTTACGGGAAAGTTTGGTTCCCAAAAAACTGAATTCTGCTCCTTCTTTGTCTTTGAATGTTAGCTTCTTTTCGGCGCATAATAGGTTTGCAGAATGCCGAGCTATCCAGTCCATTCCCAAGATGACGTCAAAGTCTGCATCTCAAGTTGTATCAAAGTTGCATCTAAGGTTTTCTCGCCAATGAGAACTGTACATGGTCCATAACCCTTCTTTAATTCCACTTCTAACCCCATCGTTGACCGTACAAGTAATTTGTAGTCTAATGTTTTGATGGGTAAATTTAGCTTCTTTCCGAATGACACAGATATAAAGGAATGAGTAGCTCCTGAATCAAAGAGTACTCTGGCGGGTATGCCATTTATAGGTACGATACCTGTGATTTATTTACTTAGTCTACATGCTCACACAACATAATTAAAATTTAAAAAGTTCCAGTCATACCTGTGACTACATCGGGTGATGCAGCAGCATCCTCTGATGTCACAGCATATACTCGTCCTTGAGGTAATTGCTTCTTGGGCTTAGGGCAATCTCTTGCCATATGTCCCATTTGGCTACAGTTAAAACATCTCGGACCTTCAGGATTTAGCTTTGGTTGCTGTTGATTTATTGGGGTAGTCTTGGATGCAGCAGTAAAGCCTTGAGCGCGGAAGGATTTAAATGTCTTGTTGTTCCCTCCGTTGTAAGTATTTCCAGATGGCCTTTTCATACCTCTGTTCTGGGTAAAATAACTCTCCTTCTGGCTCGATTCTATAACTCGAGCAATTTGGACAGCTTCATTATATATCTTCTTTTCCAATCCCAGAACGTGCTCTCTGATGCTTCCTCTAAGTCCCGTGACAAACCTACGGGTCTTAGTGTCTTCTTCCTGCATGCTGAGTGGTGCAAAGAAATACAGCTCTTCGTAATGCTGTTGATATGCATCCACTGACATTTGTCCCTGATATAAACTCAGGAATTCCTTCTCCATCGAATCTCTGAAGCTTCGGGGAAAGTACTTCTCGAAGAATGCTTCCTTATATATGGCCCACGTCAATAGGGCATGCTTGGTCAGTAGGTAAGCCCTAGTAGATTTCCACCAATGATGTGCATCACCCTTTAGTATGAAGGTGGCACATAGTACTTTTTCTTCTTCCGTGATAGTCATCATGAGGAAGTTTCTCTCCATCTCGTCGATCCAATGTGCAAGCCATAATGGATCCGATGGTATACCGTTAAATTCCTTGGGCTTCATCTTTAGAAATCTCTCAACCAGTCCAGAGTGATCCAGCTGATTTTGAGGGTATGCCCCAAACATGGGTTGTGGATACTGATAGTTAACCTGAGCTGCTTCCGGTCCTGGTACTGGAATCTGTGCAGCTGGTGGTTGAGGTGTTTGAGGTGCTGGGTGATTACCCACTGGTGCTGCACTGGCTTGTCCCGTCTGCATGGGTGTAGCATGAGCGGCTTGGAATATAATTCCCATTGCAACTTGCATTTGGGCCTGTGCATGTTGCATCTGTTGCAGCTGTTGTGCTAAATTCATTACCACCGTTGCCAACTCTGGTTGTGGAGGTGGCAAATTTGTAGGATTTGCCTGATCTGGATTTCCTGGTACATATATATTCTCCTGGCTAGTTTCCTCCACAGGTGGTGGTGGTGGAATTGCATTTCGGCTTTGTCTGGTTACTCTACGCTCAGACATAATTTCGTCTGAAATTGGTGGTGCCTGAAAAATCATCAAAATAGGTGAGAAATCATTGATACTTCATGTAGGCATGCTAACCGATGTAAAATTTCAAATTGCAGCTCATTTTATAAAAGAAATACTGTCTTTTCTATACAGGGTCGATGGTATGTCCGACCCTCAGTAACCGACCCTGGGAATGACCTGTTCTTCCCGAGAGCTGAGGGTCGATGTGAGGGTCGATGGATATCCAACCCTCAGTATCCGTCCCTGGGTTTTCTGTCAGATTCCCGATAGCCGAGGGTCGATAGTAGGGTCGATCCGAGGGTCGATTGTCCTGGTCGAATTGTCCGACCCTCAGACCAAAAATCAAACTTGTAAAATCCGATTTTAGGTTCATTCTCTGTTATTTCCCTCCCGTTTCGACTCGTCTCTAACCTCTGAGTTGCTACAGTGCCACTCCAATATTTTGGTCATTTTGGATCCGGGTTTCAACATCAACATCATCCCTACAGGTATGTTTTCTCATTTTTACTTGTTTTTAGGTTTCCATTTCTAGGTTTCAGTCCAATTAACCCAAAATTTTCAAATTAAACTTTTTCCAATCGTAAAAATTTGATTTTTATTGGGGGCTTTTGTTATTGGTGTCTCGAGGAATGAAAACCCTCAAAAATTTTTGAGTTTCATCGGTTGGTTATCGAGAAACTTGCATTTTTGCTCTTTTGCCCTAATTTGTCGAAATTTTTGATTTCTTGAAATTTCTTCAAATTGGACCTCATTAGTTAAAATTTCCTACTGTACGTGTGTTGTATGATACGTTAGAACCTACGTAAGTCCTCCTGCCCACGTGTATGGGTGACAAGTGAGGCTTTTGGGCCACTTACGTCGTTATAATGTCAAATTTTGGATTTTTATCCTATTAACTCATTATCTATTTTTCTTTGCAGATACCATGGCTCGTACTAAGGTACCCAGAGTTCGTGATCCGCTTCGCTTCTGCTCTAATGAAGCCGAGGCACAGTATGCCCACTACACTCGTAAAAAGGTAGAGGGTGGTCGTTTGGTGAACTTGGCTGAGCTAGCCCTGTTCAATGTGGAGAGAGAATTTGGTGATATGGGGTGGCTCCCTGTCATCACTTACGATGCGTGCACATGCCCGGATTTAGTGCGACAGTTCTATTGTAATCTCCAGGTGGTGGGGGATTACAATGATGTGGATAGGGGTCACGAGCTACGCATCACTAGCTATGTAAAGGGAGTGAACATTTCATTTGACTATCGGCAGTTGGCCGACCTATTGGGAATTCCTTATGATGGCCCTATGGTGTACTGTGCGCCTAGAGAGTCCCAGTTTGTTTCCATGGAGATGAGGGCAGAGATCGACAGTCAGCTGCTATGACCTGATCGCTGGCAGATGAGAGCTTGTTACATCCGTCCAGCTCTACGGGTCTTCTGCAAGATTATCCAGCATCTGAGTCTGCAGAGTGGCCATTACGAGAGGGTTTCTCAGCTGACCCAGTATCTGCTATACAGTATCTATACTAGATAGCCCGTCTGCCTGCCGTACATCATCATGTGGACTATGATTAGTGCCACATTGCCCAGTAATAGGGGTAATCTACCCTATGAACGTATGATCACAGTCCTGCTTACTCGCCTGGGGGTTGATTTGGTGGATGAGAAGATTCAAGAGAAAATCTTCTCGTCGGCTCTAGATTGGGAGGCTATCTGCAAGATGGGCATGCGGGATGCCCAAGTTAGTGACGAGGAGAGGAACGAGATGGTGCGCCCTCACACTCGCATCGAGATTGCTGACGCTGAGGCAGTTGCTGCTGCTGCTAGAGCTCATGCGGATCCCGTCGATGATGATGACCGCATGTATATGGTTGTCGACTCGATACCACCGCCTTCACCTACGCATGCGGCTGGAGTTGGTACTTCTTCTGTGGCGGATCCTGCTCCTGAGACTGGTCCTTCTCATGCGGCTGGTCCTTCACGCCCACCTCCTGATATGATGGAGATGTTGCATGAGACCAGAGAGGCTCAACGCAGATCTAATCTGCGGATGGATGAGTTGCTGGATGCATAGCGTCGGACTCATCAGCGGGTGGCTGATCTCACAGCTAGTCTTCAGACGACCCATACTCAGATAGCTTGGTTGACTAGAGTCTACGCTAAGGACTATGACAGAGATCATGAGGCACCGCCTCCTCCTTCACATCCAGCTTCTTGATTGTATTTATTTTCTTGTACTTCAGAGTAACTGTCCGGGTTGTGGACTGTACTCTGTTTTAGTTATGTATATACGTTTGTTTCTCTCACATTGTATGTAAAATTATTTCTCCTTTAATAGATGCATTATTCCCTTTTTAAATTCGGTCTCAACCATCACTTGTGCTTATAGTGTGTTAATATTACTTTTTTTACCTTTATCCTATCTCAGTTCACAAATGTCTTGAATGTACGCTAGTTCAGCGGACAAGGCCTGAGATGCTTTGATACCAAGTTGTCACACCCCAATTCCGTACTATTCAGAAAGGTGTGATGAACCACTAATAAACCAATGGTTCAACCAGGATCTCAAATAGGCTATCCCTGTATTATCCAAACTTACACGCATCCGTAATCATAATCAGAGTAAATACACAATAGCGGAAATATTATAATAACATGAACTGAGAAACTAAATGATTTAATAATTTAATAGAAAATTATTCTGTATTCAACTGAGACATAAATAATAAATATCAAATACATGTCTGAATAAATCCAATAAAGAAACCTATAAAATATCTAATCAAATACACACGAGTTGCACTCGCAAGAGGAGTCGTGTGTGTCCACTTCAGCTTCAACTTCCATCGCTGCCACGTTCCCGTACGCAGACGCATTCATATAGTCTTCAACGGTATAACCTGCATCATCAACTAAAAAAATTTGACGTCGAGGGGTGAGCACACATCACGGCTCAGTGAGTAGCCAAAACAATGCAACAATACATATGCATGCAAAAAAATATCAATTTATATCTTTGGTCCGGTTTATAAGTTTGCAGTATGCAATAGAAAGGTTTAGGTAGCCAAAGGTCGCGTTTATTGACTCCACCTCTATACATGAGTGTGTGACATTACCCGAAGATCACGTTTATCGTCAACTCACATGCACCCAATCATGAACATTAATATAACAAAGGTTACGTTTATTGCTATATAGTGCCATACCAACATGTAAGCCCCTGTTGGCGAGGGCTGCAAACTGGGCTCGCAACTAACCAATCCTAATGCCAAACAGTGTATCCAAGGCCTTACCCCAGCATCCCTCAGAATGTCCATAGAGATAGAGCTAAGGCCCCCCAGTAGAGTCAGAGACTACAAGGACCGAGACCACCTCCCCTGAAACTCTACAACATAATAGTTCTGCTAAAGTAATGGCGATACGACGATGCTAATGCACAAGACTTGAGTTATAGATAAAGCTAAAGTGTTAAGACCCGCCAAAGGTTAACGTTTATTGACGTTCTCATCACACCTCCCCTGATACTCGCTCGCATCAAGCACATCAACCACACACATACAAGCACATGCCTATTCCTATCATCATCATCATCATCATGTTATAAACAATAAAGTAAATATGCATGAACAAGTAATAGAAATATTGGATGGCATGCTGCATGCACATTACAAACATATTCTCATAGAATCAAACATAGCATAGGACTCGAGAAATAGAAAACAGTTTATTACTAACCAATTTAGTTTGGGGTTAAGGTTCCTCACCTTAGCTTGCTATAAGATACTTTTCCAAGCTTTAAAATCACCTTTACAATGTTATTATATTGCTAGAAGACCTAACAAAGTTGATAGAATTTAATTAGAATTAATTCCAAATTTAAAACTACTCTATTAACTGAGGGTCGGAGGTACGGTCGATGCTAGGGTCGATGGGTCTATCGACCCTTCCCTCTTTCTGGACTTCCCGAATGCTGAGGGTCGATGGTCAGGAACACCTAGGGTCGGATGGTCATCGACCCTCGGTGCGACCCTTGGTGCACTTTGGTCCAATTCCCTCTTTTAATCCATTCCTCATGTTTGGGATCCTATGGCTTGCTCCTACATTTCATTCTACATTCATTCCATGGTCTGAAACCATGAATCATCAACCTCGATAGCTTTCATCCATTCTCTTCGGATTTTCCATGAAAACCTAACCATGGATTGATGGTTTGGGTTTCTCCTAGATCACTCTCTCAACAATTACTAACCTAAGGTCTATAGAAATTCATGGAATTAGTATCCATACCTGAGAAGATAACTTTTTCTCTGAAATTATTCTCCTTTGTGCTAAGTTCTCTTCCTTCCCTTTCTTCTTCCTCTTTTCCTTCTACTCTCTTTCTCTCAATTCGATTAGGGTTGTGAAAGGAGTGAAAGTGGCTTAGGAACGTCCTTTAAATAGAGTAGGAACATCTGAAATAAGTCCCTTTGAGATTAGGAAAGAATCCCAATCGAAAAATATAGAAATTTCCTAATTTCTATATTCGGCAAAAACCGAGGGTCGATGGGAGGGTCGATGATCCCGTCGACCCTAGGGTCTTAAGCTATCCGATCCTCCCTTCAAAACTGAGGGTCTGACTTTCTGTTTTGGGAGGTCCGACCCTGCTTAGCTGGGTATGCGACCCTTCCCCTAATTTATGTGCTTTTGGGTCGATTTGATACCTGGGATCTCGATCTCCTTCACACCCTTGGTCCATTTGACTCGACCATGATGGGTAAACTTGGTTCAAGGTGGTAAGACCGGGTTAGATTGACACGGGTCTTACAAACCAGTTAGTTTAGGTCTTGTTCTCTCACCTTTACAATGTTACTATATTGCTAGAAGACCTAACAAAGTCGATAGAATTTAATTAGAATTTATTTAGAATTTTAAAACTATTCTGTTTACTGAGGGTTGGAGGTAGGGTCGGAGTCATGATCGACCCTGGGTGCGACCCTCCCCAATCTGGACTTCCCGAACACTGAGGGTCGATCCTCAGGATCACCTAGGGTCGGATGGTCATCGACCCTCTGTGTGACCCTCGGTGGATCTTGGTCAATTTCCCTCCTTTTAGTCCATTCTTTGTGTTTGGGGTCCTATGGCTTTCTCCTACAGTCCATTCAATATTCATTCCATGGTCTAGAACCATGAATCATCCACCTATATAGCTTTCACGTAATCTCCCATAGTTTTCTATGAAAACCTAACCATGGGTCTATGGTTTGGGTTTCTCCGAGATCATACTCTCATCATTATCTATCCTAAGGTCTGTAGAAACTTATGGAATTAGTATCCATACCTGAGAAGAATACTCCTTCTCTGCAACTCTTCTCGTTTTGGCTAAATTCTCTTCCTTGCTTCTCTTCTTCTTCTCTTTCTCTCAATTCAATTAGGGTTGTGAAAGGAGTGAAAGAGGCTTAAGAACGTCCTTTAAATAGAGTACGAACATCCTAAAATAAATCCCTTTGAAATTAGGAATGAATCCAAATCAAAAATTAGAAAATTTCCTAATTTCAGTTTCGGCGGCAACTGAGGGTCGATGGGAGGGTCGATGATCCCGTCGACCCTAGGTTTCTAAGTTGTCCGACCCTCCCTTCAAAACTGAGGGTCTGACTTTCTGTCTTGGGGGGTCCGACCCTCCTTAGCTGGGTATGTGACCCTTCCCCTAATTTAAGTGTTTTTGGGTCGATTTAATACCTGGGATCTCGATCTCCTTCACGCCCTTGGTCCATTTGACTCGACCATGATGGGTAAACCTGGTTCAAGGTGATAAGACCGGGTTAGATTGACACGGGTCTTACAAATTATCCCACTCATGATTTGGAGTTGGCGGCAGTAGTACATGCTGTCAAGATATGGAGACATTACCTATACGGAGAAAAGTTCCAGATTAAATCGGACCATAAAAATCTTACTTATTTATTTAATCAAAAGGAGTTGAATATGAGACAAAGAAGATGGCTGGAACTATTGAAGGACTATGATTGTGATATCCAATATTATTCGGGGAAAGCTAATGTAGTAGCGGATGCGTTGAGCAGAAAGGGAATGATAAAATCTCAAGGAGAGGTTAGCACAACTGCCGCAATGTGTACTACCGGAATGGTTTTCAATCACGACAATGAGCAATATGTGATAGATACACCAGATGGATCAGCCAACCAAGGGTTTATTCATCGGTTTTCAAATATGTTCACTGCATTGAAGATTATACCGGATATAATTGATGAAGTAAAGACAGCTATCAAATCAGACCCTTATCTGAGAACGGTACAAGAAGACATCGAAAAAGGTAGAACTAACCCTGAGTTCACCTTGGATGAAGAAAAGATATTGAAGTACAAGGGAAGATTATGTGTACCCGAAATAGAAAGTGTGGACATTAGACACCGACTGATGAAAGAAGCCCATACCACCATCTATTCAATACATCCTGGAAGTACAAAAATGTATCATGATCTAAAGAAACTATATTGGTGGAGAGGAATGAAAGCATATGTAGCTAAGTTTGTGTTTCAATGCCTAAATTTCCAGAAAGTAAAGGCTGAACGACAAAGACCTGCAAGACTGTTACAGCCGTTACCGGAACCAGTATGGAAATGGGACTGCATCACCATGGACTTCGTCACAGGGTTACCATTGACTCCTCGAGTAGTTGTCGCAGTTTGGGTGATTGTAGACCGCTTGACGAAAATAGCTCGCTTTATACCGATACGACCTCAGTATACACTAGAGAGGTTAGCAAAGCTGTATGTGGATAATATTGTTCGATTACACGGTGTCCCAGAGAGCATTGTATCCAATAGAGATCCACGATTTACTTCCAAGTTTTGGGAAGGATTGTAAAGGGCTAGGGGTACAACATTGAAGTTTAGTACTGCATTCCATCCACAGACAGATGGACAGTCAGAGCGTACAATTCAGATTCTAGAAGATATGCTACGAGCATGTGTAATTGATTTTAAAGGATCGTGGGATGAAAAGCTACCACTAATTGAGTTTTCTTATAACAATAGCTATCAGGCTACTATTCAAATGTCACCCTATGAAGCACTGTATGGCAGGAAGTGTCGAACTCCTTTATTTTGGAATGAAGTTGGGGAACGTAGTCTCGTTGGACCAGAATTTGTTGAAGAGACTTGTCGAGTGGTTGACATTATCAAGGAAAGAGTGAGAACAACTTAGAATCGTCAGAAGCAATATGTAGATACTCGACGCAGAGACCTTGAGTTCGTCATGGGTGATAAAGTATTCTTGAAGGTATCGCCTATGCGAGGTCTGAAACGGTTCGAACAGATAGGGAAACTAAGTCCAAGATATGTCGGGCCATATGAGATCCTAGCTAAGTGTGGGAAAGTGGCTTACCAGTTGGCACTACCACCATCTATGTCCAGTGTGCATGACGTATTTCATATTTCCTTATTGAAGAAGTATGTCAAGGATCCAACGCACGTTATGACAGTAGATCTACCTGATTTAACGGCAGATTTGACTTTTGAAGTAACACCAACTGAAATCACCAGCCGAAAGGTTCAACGACTATGCAACCGAGATATTTATTATGTCAAAGTCACTTGGAGAAGAAGAGACATGGAAGAAATTACATGGGAAGAAGAGAATGCTATGCGAAACCAATACCCTCACTTATTCGACTCAGAAGGTATGAACATTTTTTAGAATGAAATTTTTATAAGTAGGGGGGAGTTGTAAGACCCGTGTCAAACTAACCCGGCCTTACCACCTTGAACCAGGTCTACCCATCATGGATGAGCCAAATGGACCAAGTGCGCGAAGGAGATCACGATCCCAGGTATTAAACTGACCCAAAAACAATTAAATTAAGGGGAGGGTCGCATACCTAGCAAGGGAGGGTCGGACCCCCCCAAGACAGAAGTCAGACCCCCAGTTTTACATGGGGGGACGGACACTTTAGGAACCAGGGGTCGACGGGATCTCCGACCCCCCTATCGACCCTCGGTACTCGGTAAATCTGAAAATTTGGAAAGTTTCCTAATTTCGATGGGATTCCTTTCAAATCTCAATGGGACTTATTTTAGGAGTTTCTACTCTATAAATAGGACATCCCTAAGCCTCTTTTACTCCTTTTACAACCCTAATTGAATTGAGAGAAAGAGAAGAGAAGGAAGAGAAGGAAAAGAGAAGGAAAGAAGAGAAGAAGGCCAAGGGAGAAGAGTTGCAGAGAAGGAGTATTCTTCTCAGGTATGGATACTAATTCCATGAATTGCTAAAGACCTTAGGATAGATAATGCAGAGAGTATGATCTCGGAGAAACCCAAACCATCAACCCATGGTTAGGTTTTCATGGAAAACCATGGGGGAAAATCATGAAAGCCATATAGGTGGTAGAATCATGGTTCTAGACCATAGAACATGTGTAGAATGGATTATAGGAGCAAGCCATAGGACCCCAAACACGAAGAATGGACTGAAGGAAGAAAATCGACCAAAACCCACAGGGGGTCGCATGGGGGGTCGATGGCCAATAGACCCTATCAGACCATGAGCATTGACCCCCAGTGTTCGGGAAGTCCAGAATAGGGGTGGTCGCACCCAGGGTCGATCATTACTCTGACCCTACCTCCGACCCCCAGTTAACAGAATGGTTTTAAAAATCAGAATTAATTCTAATTAAATTCTATCAACTTTGTTAGGTCTTCTAGCAATATAATAACAATATAAATGTGATCTTAAAACTTGTAAGAGGATCTATTAGCAAGCTAAGGTGAGGAAACAGAACTCTAAACTAATTGGTTGATAACAAACTATTTTCTCTTTTCTTGAGTCCAATGCCATGCTTGATCCTATGCGAATATGTTTTTAATGTGCATACAACATGTCATCTAATATTTCTATTATTTGTTCATGCATATTTACTTTATTGTTTAGAACATGATGATGATGATGATGATAGGAATAGGCATTTGAATGTATGTGTGTGGTTGGTGTACTTGATGCGACCGAGTATCAGGGGAGGTGTGATGGGAACGTCAATAAACGTTAACCTTTGGCGGGTCTCAGCACTTTAGCTCTATCTCTAACTCAAGTCTTTTGCATTAGCATCGTCGTATCACCATTACTTTAGCAGAACTATTACGTCGTAGAGTATCAGGGGAGGTGGTCTCGGTCCTTGTAGTCTCTGACTCTACCGGGGGGCCTTAGCTCTATCTCTATGGACGTTCTGAGGGATGTTGGGGTGAGGCCTTGGATACACTGTTTGGCATTAGGATTGGTTAGTCGCGAGCCCAGTTTGCAAGCCCTCACCAGTAGGGGCTTACGTGTTGGTATGGCATTGTACAGTAATAAATGTTAACCTTTGTTGTACAATGTTATGGTAGGGTGGATGGGGACGACAATAAACATTAACCTTTGGGTGGACTTCCACACCCTGTGTATAGAGGCGGGGTCAATAAACATTAACCTTTGATCACCCAACCTTTCTATTGCGCATTGCAAACTTTAAGGCAGACCAAAGATATGAATTGACTGCATGCATATGTATTGTTGCATTGTTTTGTTTGCTCACTGAGCCATGATGTGTGCTCACCCCCTCGACGTCGAACATTTTTAGTTGACGATGCAGGTACCACCGTCGAAGATTATGTAAATGCTCCAGTGTATGGTCACGTGGCGGCGATGGAAGTTGAAGATGAAGTGGATACACATGACTCCTCTTGCGAGTGCAACTCATGTGTATTCGATTAGATTTTTAGTTTTCTTTATTTGGATTTATTAATGACATGTATTTGATACTGATTTATGTCTTAGTTGATACAGAATAATTTGCTATTTAAATATTAATATCACAGTAGATTCTCAGTTCATTTTACTATAAGACTTCTGCTATTGTGCATTTACTCTGATTATGAATGTGGATATATGAGGTTTAGATCAGCCGGATACCATCTGTACGAGATTCTAGTTGAGCCATTGGTTTGCTAGCGGTTCATCACACCATTTTGAATAGTGCGGA
This sequence comes from Protea cynaroides, assembly GCA_028583415.1. NCBI lineage: Eukaryota > Viridiplantae > Streptophyta > Magnoliopsida > Proteales > Proteaceae > Protea > Protea cynaroides. The sequence goes on from CM053274.1 coordinate 20,483,983, forward strand.
ATTGGGGTGTGACAGTTGAAGCAAGCCATAGGACCCAAACACGAAGGAAAGGACTGTAGGATGAAAATTTGACTAAACCCACGGGGGTCGCACGGGGGGTCGATGGCCAATCGACCCTACCAGACCCTAACTGTAAGACCCGCACTCCGTAAACCCGGTCTAAACCTTGGTTTTGTGTCGTAGCAGGTCTTCCGATCATCACCTGGCCAGACGGGACGAGCGGATGACAAACAGGTATGAAATGGGACCAAAGACGACCAAATAGTCATCATTTTATGTTGACCGGTCGATGGTACCGGTCTTGGTACCAGTCGACCGGTCAGGTCTGCGCAACTGTTTGTGGAGATCCGAAAATTAACTTCTGAGGGTCCCACTTACCTGATTTAGAATCTAAGACTTTCCTAATCCTAATAGGGTTACTAAACCCTAATTCTAGCCTATAAATACACCCTTAAACCTCCTCAAATCCTTTCCATTGTCTCTCACAAACTCTAGAGAAGAGAAGGAGGTTGGAAAGGAGAGGGAGCTAGGAAGAAGAAAGAGGTGCCATCATTACCGTTCGACGACGCTCACGTTACGCCAGTCAACGGTAAGTGTTTGAATCAATCTTCTTACCCTATGTGAGTTGTGTGGGTGGATCAATACCATGCAAAGTAGGTATTGATCTAAAACCCTAAACTGGACCTTAAAACCCTAAGTTTCCGTCAAACCCTAGATTCGAGTTCCGAGATGATATTCATCGAAATAAGACTTGAATGAGTTGGGGATAACTCTAACTCAAAGATTAGACTTAGAATGGATAGGAGAAACCTTGGAAATCCATGGAGGATGATCGACGACAGTTGAAAAACCCATGTATGGTCTTCCGGAGACATATCGATCGACTATACCAGTTGCACACGTTGCGATCGGTATGTTGCCACCGGAATCCCTCGGGAGGCTAGTCTGTGGGGACCGGCTGACCATACCGGTCGCCAGTCTTTCCCACAGAGCTGCGACCGGTATATGCCACCGGTCAGCTCTGTGAGGGTATTTTGTAACTATGTTGGTTTCCGACCAACATGAAACCCTAAGCAATATATTCTAATGAAACCCTAATAATATTGTAGGACTTTGTGACTTCTCGTTTGGATCTTGGGACGTGGAGCAAGCTAACAAACGAGTGTCAGGTAAGGGAATCTGACCTAAACCTAATAATTAATGGACAGTAAATCTTTGTTAATCACCTGAATATATATGATGTGATGTTTGTGCATATTCACATGCCATCCTTTACTTTCAGCTATTATTATTGTTCATGTATAGATAGGATGTGATTGTTATGCATGTGATTGTTTTCGTTAGTGTGTGGAGTGAGGCATGGGCCTGGGATCGCTCCTCACACTAGCACATTTTGTAGTATTCTGTCTTAACATGTTTGGTACGGGTGGGGCATTAGGGGAAGGTTGTGGTACGGTGGTCTCCGATATTGATGTTGGCCTGGCCATGGTATGTAGCACTGTGGTCTCCGAGTCGACGCTGGCTTGTCCACGATGCTTTAGCTCTATCTCTATGCCGTAGGGAGTTATGTTGGGATAGGGTCTACCTGCGTATTGTTTCTATCCTAGTGGGTTAGTTGCAGATAGGGCATCAGGTGAGGTGTGGGAATGCCTTAGCTCTATCTCTATGCCGTAGACGGCTGTGCTGGGATAGAGCATACATTGATGACATATAGGATTGGTTAGTTGCGAGCCCAGTATGCGAGCCCTGGCCAGTAGGGAATTAGGTACTAGTATGGGTAGAGCATCAAGGGAGTTACGGGGGTATCTTAGCTCTATCTCTATTCCATGATGGGAGCATGTGGGCCAATGGGGGTGTGATCCATGAGGTGCCACACACTCGTGTATAGAGGTGCGGGGGCCACCAAACCTTTCTATAGCACATTGCAAACTTAAAATCAGACCACAGCATAAATTGATTGTTACTCATGCATAATATTGTGAAACTGTCTGATTGTCTTACTGAGCTAAGTTGTGAGCTCACCCTTTGTACGTACATTGTTTTAGATGTTGATGCAGGTTACACTGTGGATGACTACATGAATGCCCCGGCTTATGGTGGTGTTGCTGCGTTGGGTGTACAGGCAGGAGAGGACGAGCATGACACTTCATGCGAGTGCCCTTTCTGCGTGTACCTTTGATTGGTTTTATTTATTTATTTTCATTTTTTTATTGGATTAAAGAGATGTAATGATATTATATTATTTGTTTGGATTTGAATAATTTGATATTTTATTCAAAGTTATCAACAGATTCTCAGTTCATTATATTTAAAGACTTCCGCTGTACTATTATATTCTGATTGTGGTTATGTGTGATGGTTTGTATGAGTGGACACGGCCTATTCGAGATCCTAGTGTGAACCGTTGGTTCGATGACGGTTCACTCACAGCATTCTGGTTGGATCAGAATTGGGGTGTGACAACTTGGTATCAGAGCCCTCGGGCTCTGTCGACAGACCATATTGCATGTAAGACCCGTGTCAATCTAACCCGGTCTTACCACCTTGAACCAGGTTTACCCATCATGGTCGAGTCAAGTGGACCAAGGGCGTGAAGGAGATCGAGATCCCAGGTATTAAATCGACCCAAAAACACTTAAAATAAGGGAAGGGTCGCATGCCCAGTTAAGTAGGGTCGGACCTCCCAAAACAGAAAGTTAGACCCTCAGTTTTGAAGGGAGGGTCGGACAGCTTAAGACCCTAGGGTCGACGGGATCATCGACCCTCGGTTGTATCCGAAATTAAAATTAGGAAATTTCCTAATTTTCGATTGGGATTCTTTCCTAATCTCAGAGGGACTTATTTTAGGATGTTCCTAATCTATTTAAAGGACGTCCCTAAGCCACTTTCACTCCTTTCACAACCCAAATTGAATTGAGAGAAAGAGAAGAGAAGGAAAAGAGGAAGAAGAAAGGCAAGGAAGAGAACTTAGCAAAAAGGAGAAGAATTTCAGAGAAAAGTAATCTTCTCAGGTATGGATACTAATTCCATGAGTTTCTACAGACCTTAGGTTAGTTATTGATGAGAATGTGATCTCGGAGAAACCCAAACCATCAAGCTATGGTTAGGTTTTCATGGGAAATCATAGGAAAAGGCATGAAAGCAATCTAGGTGGAAGGCTCATGGTATCAGACCATGGAATGGATGTAGAATGGATGTAGGAGCAAGCCATAGGACTCCAAACACAAAGAATGGACTAAAAAGTGGAAATTGGACCAAAGTGCACCGAGGGTCGCACCCAGGGTCGATAGCCATCCGACCCTAGGTATTCCTGACCATCGACCCTCAGCATTCGGGAAGTCCAAAAAGAGGGGAGGGTCGATAGACCCATCGACCCTAGCATCGACCCTCAGTTAAAAGAATGGTTTTTAAATTTGAAATTAATTCTAATTAAATTCTATCGACTTTGTTAGTTCTTCTAGCAATATAATATCATTATAAAGGTGATTCTAAAGCTTGAAAAAGTATCATATAGTAAGCTAAGATGAGGAACCTTAACTCCAAACTAAATTGGTTAATAATAAATTGTTTTCTATTTTTGAGTCCTGTGCTATGCTTGATTCTATGCGAATATGTTTGTAATGTGCATACAACATGCCATCCAATATTTTTATTACTTGTTCATGCATATTTATTTTATTGTTTATAACATGATGATGATGATGGTGATAGGAATAGGCATGTGCTTGTATGTGTGTGGTTGATGTGCTTGGTGCGAGCGAGTATCAGGGGAGGTGTGATGAGAACATCAATAAACGTTAACCTTTGGCGGGTCTTAGCACTTTAGCTCTATCTCTAACTCATCTTGTGCATTGACTTCGTCGTATCGTCATTACTTTAGCAGAACTATTATGTCGTAGAGTATCAGGGGAGGTGGTCTCGGTCCTTGTAGTCTCTGACTCTACCGGGGGCCTTAGCTCTATCTCTATGGACATTCAGAGGGATGCTGGGGTGAGGCCTTGGATACACTGTTTGGAATTAGGATTGGTTAGTTGCGAGCCCAGTTTGCAGCCCTCGCCAACAGGGGCTTACGTGTTGGTATGGCACTATATAGTAATAAACGTAACCTTTGTTATATATTGTTCATGATTAGGTGCATGTGAGTTGACGATAAACGTGATCTTCGGGTAACGTCACACACTCGTGTATGGAGGCGGAGTCAATGAACGCGACCTTTGGCTACCTAAACCTTTCTATTGCATACTACAAACTTTAAACCGGACCAAAGATATAAATTGATCTGCATGCATATGTATTGTTGCATTGTTTTGGCTACTCACTGTGCCGTGATGTGTGGTCACCCCTCGACTTCAAATATTTTTAGTTGATGATGCAGGTTATACGGTTGAAGATTATATAAATGCTTCTGCATACAGGACGGTAGCGGCGATGGAAGTTGGAGCGGAAGAGGATACACACGACTCCTCTTGCGAGTGCAACTCGTGTGTATTTGATTAGATATTTTATAGGTTTCTTTATTGGATTTATTCAGACATGTATTTGATATTTAATATTTATGTCTCAGTTGAATACAGAATAATTTGCTATTAAATTATTAATATCATTTTAGTTTCTCAGTTCATCTTATTATAAGACTTCCGCTATTGTGTATTTACTCTGATTATGATTACGGATGTGTGTAAGTTTGGATAACGCGGGGATAGCCTATTTGAGATCCTGGTTGAACCGTTGGTTATTTAGCGGTTCATCACACCATTCTGGTTAGACCAAAATTGGGGTGTGACAACTTGGTATCAGAGCATCTCAGGCCTTGTCCGTTGAACTAGCATACATTCAACACAATTGTGAACTGAGATAGGTTAAAAATAAAAACAGTAATATTAACACATTGTAAGCACCAGTGATGTTTGAGACAAAATTTAAAAAGAGAATAATGCATCTATTAAAAAGGGAAACAAGTTTACATAACAATGAGAGCGAAACAAAACATATATACATAATGAAAGCAGAGTACAGTCCACAACCCGGACAGTTACTCTGTAGTACAAGGAAAAATAAAAGTACACTCAGGAAGCTGGAGGCGAAGGAGGAGGCGGTGCCTCACGGTCTCTGTCGTAGTCCTCAGCATAGACTCTAGTCAACCAGGCTATCTGAGTCTGGGTCGTCTGTAGACTAGCTGTGAGACCGGCTATCCTCTGATCAGTCGCACGCTACACCTCTAGGAACTCTCCCATCCGCGTGTCTGATGCGTGCTGAGCAGCCAACAGCTCATCCATCCTCAGATCAGATCTACACTGAGCATCCCTGATCTCCTGCAGCATCTCCATCATGGCTGAAGGTGGAAGTAAAGGATCAGCCGAATGGGAAGGACCAGCCTCAGGTGCAGGAGCCTCCGCGGAAGAAGTACCAACTCCAGCCGCATGTGTAGGTGAAGGCGGTGGTATCGAGTCGATGTCCATATACATACGATCGTCGTCGTTGACCAGATCCACACGAGCTCTAGCAGCAGTAGCAGCAGCCTCAGCATCAGCCATCTCGACCTGAGTGTGAGGGCGCACCATCGCGTTCCTCTCCTCATCACTAACCTCAGCATCTCGCAGCCCCATCTTGCAGATAGCCTCCCAATCTAGAGGCGACGAGAAGGTCTTCTCCTGGATCTTCTCATCTACCAGATCCACCCCCAGACGGGTCAGTAGCACTGTAATCATGCGTCCATAGGGTAGATTACCCCTATGACCGGACAATGTGGCACTAATCATCGTCCGCATGATGATGTAAGGAAGGCAGACCGGCTGGCGAGTGCAGATGCTGTAGATCAAAAACTGGGTCAGCTGAGAGACCCTCTCATAGTGCCCACTCTGCGGGATAAGATTATGCTGGATAATCTTACAGAAGACCCGTGGAGCTGGACGCAGATAACAAGCTCTCATCTGCCAACGATCAGGGCGTAACAGCTGGTTTTCGATCTCTGCCCTCATCTCCATCTCAAAAAACTGTGGCTCTCCCAGCGCATAGTACACCATGGGGCCATCATAGGGAATGCCCAACAGATCGGCCAGCTGCCGATAATCAAAGGAAATGTGCACCCCATTGACGTAACTGGTGATGCGCAACTCCTGACCATGCTCAACGTCATTGTAATTCCCCACCACCTGGAGATTACAATAGAACTGGCGCACCAAATCTGGACATGTGCACGCGTCGTATGTGATGACAGGGAGCCACCCCATATCACCAAATGCTCCCTCTACATTGAACAAGGCTAGCTCAGCCAAGTTCACCATGCGACCCCCTTCCACTTTCTTACGGGCATAGTCAGCATACTGTGCCTCAGCTTCATTCGAACGGAAGCGAAGTGGATCACGCACTCTGGGTACCTTGGTACGAGCCATAGTATCTGCAAAATAAGAAAGAGAAAGGAAACAAGGAGTTAATAGGATAAAAATCCAAAATTTGATGTAATAACGACGTAAGTTGACCATAAAGCCCCATTTCTTACCACTCAAGTGGGCATAAGGACTTACGAAGGTTTAAACATATCCTACAACCCACATGCAGTAGGAAATTTTAACTGACGATGTCCAATTTGAAGAAATTCAAGAAAAATCGAAAATGTCGACAAATTAGGGCAAAAAGAGAAAATTTCAAGTTTCTCGATAACCAACCGATGAAACTCAAAATTTTTTGAGGGCTTTCGTTCCTCGAGACACCAATAACAAAAGCCCCCAATAAAAATCGAAATTTTTACGGTTGGAAAAAGTTTAATTTGGAAAATACAAGTTAAATGTGCAAAAACCTAGAAAAGAAAACCTAAAAACAGGTGAAGATGAGTGGACATACCTGTAGTGATGACGTGGACGTCGAAACCCGGAGTCAAACTGACCAAAAATGGTAGAGTAGCACTGTAGCAACTCAGAGAGGAGAGACGAGTCGAAACGGAGGAGGAATAGTGAGAAATGACCCAGAATCGGATCTTAAAAATCTGATTTTTGGTTCGAGGGTCGGACAATTCGACTGGATCCATCGACCCTCGAATCGACCCTCGCATCGACCCTCGGCTCTTGGGAATCTGTCAGAAAACTAAGGGTCGGATACCGAGGGTCGGATACCCATCGACCCTCGACTCGACCCGCAGCTCTCGGGAAGAACAGGTCATTCCTAGGGTCGGAAACTAAGGGTCGGACATACCAGCAACCCTCACCATCGACCCTACATAGAAAAGACAGCATTTTTTTTATAAAATGAGCTAGAATTGGAATTGAGTATTGGTTAGCATGCCTACATGAAATATAAATGATTTCTCACCTATTTTGATGATTTTAGGCACCACCAATCACAAAAAAGAATTATGTCTGGACGTAGGGTGACCCGACAGACCCGAAACGCAGTCCCACCACCACCACCAGTGGAGGAGACTAGTCAAGAGAATAACTACGCACCGGGGAATCCCGAACCGGCAAACCCTATAAATTTGCCACCTCCACCACCAGAGCTGGCAACAGTGGTGATGAATCTGGCACAGCAGCTGCAGCAGATGCAACACGCATAGGCTCAGATGCAGGTTGCCATGGGAATTATGTTCCAAGCCACTCAGGCTGCACCCATGCACACCGGACAAGCTAGTGCAGCACCAGTAGGTAACCACCCAGCCCCTCAGACACCTCAACAACCGGCTGCACCGATTCCAGTGCAGGCACCGGAAGCAGCTCAAGGAAATTATCAGTATCCACCCTATATGTTTGGGGCAAACCCCCAAAATCAGCTGGATCACTCCCGGCTAGTGGAGAGATTTTTGAAGATGAAACCCAGAGAATTCAACGGCAAGCCGTCTGATCCATTGTGGCCAGCACACTGGATAGACGAGATGGAGAGAAACTTCCTCATGATGACCGTTACAGAGGAAGAGAAAGTACTATGCGCCACCTTCATGCTCAAGGGCGACGCACACCATTGGTGGAAATCCATGAAGACATATTTACTGACTAAGCACGCCCTACTGACATGGGCTATATATAAAGAAGAATTCTTCGAGAAATATTTTCCACGAAGCTTCAGAGATTCGATGGAGAAGGAGTTCCTGAGTCTTTATCAGGGACAATGTCAGTGGATGCGTACCAACAGCGTTATGAAGAGCTGTTTTTCTTCGCACC
>CM053274.1:20492632-20580349 GCA_028583415.1 Protea cynaroides
TACGGAAATCCAAGAATAGTCTTCTACGAATCTCCGATAATAACCAGCTAGACCCAGAAAGCTTTTGATTTCCGAAACGCTCTTTGGTACTTCCCACTTCACAATAGCCTCGATCTTGCTAGGGTCCACTTTGATTCCTTCAACGGATACTACATGGCCTAGGAATGCGACTTCACTTAGCCAAAACTCGCACTTTGAAAATTTGGCATATAGCTTCTCTTTCCTTAAACGCTGTAGGGCTGCGTTTAGGTTCTTGATATGGGTTTCCTTGTCCTTGAAATATACCAATATATCATCAATGAATACTATAACCGAGGTATCCAACATATCGTGGAAAACTCGATTCATAAGTTTCATGAATGTTGCCGGTGCATTAGTTAATCCAAAAGACATCACCAAAAATTCATAATGTCCATATCTGGTCCTGAATGTTGTCTTTGGAATGTCCCCTTCTTTAATCTTCAGCTGATGATAGCCTGATCGAAGATCGATCTTAGAAAATACTTTTGCCCCTTGTAACTGATCGAATAAGTCATCGATCCGAGGTAGTGGATATCGATTCTTGATTGTCAGTTTATTTAACTCCTGATAATCGATACATAATCGAACGCTACCATCCTTCTTCTTTACGAACAACACCGGTGCCCCCCATGGAGATATACTGGGTCGAATATAACCCTTGTCCAGCAGTTCTTGTAGTTGCACTTTTAATTCCTTCAGTTCCGTAGGAGCCATTCTATAAAGTGCTTTTGATACGGGTGCGGCTCCAGGTATCAGGTATCAGGTCTATTACAAACTCCGTGGCCTGATCGGGTGGTAATCCGGGTAGTTCCTCTGGAAATACTTCAGGATAGTCCCGCACAACATCTATATCTTCCATTCGTGGCGCTTCCTTGGTTAGGTCGACCACTGATACAAGATACCTGACTGCTCCCTTGTCAAGGCACTTCTTAGCCTTTAATGCTGAGAGTATGAGCTTGCGTCTCCGGGGAAGTTTGGTTCCCGAGAAATTGAATTCTGCCCCTTCTTTGTCTTTGAATGTTAGCTTCTTTTCGACGCATAACAAATTTGCAGAATGTCGAGCCAGCCAGTCCATTCCCAAGATGACATCAAAGTCTGCCAGCTCAAGTTGTATCAAGGGTGCATCTAAGGTCTGCTCTCCAATGAGAACTGGACATGGTCCATAACCCTTCTCTAGTTCCACTTCTAACCCCATCGGTGACCGTACAAGTAATTTGTAGTCTAATGTTTTGATGGGTAATTTTTTCTTCTTTCCAAATGACACAGATATAAAGGAATGAGTAGCTCCAGAATCGAAGAGTACTCTGGCGGGTACGCCATTTATAGGTACAATACCTATGATTTATCTTTACTTAGTTTACATGCTCATTCAATGTAATTATAGCTTTAAAAGTTTCAGTCATACCTGTAACCACATCGGGTGATGCGGCAGCATCCTCTGATGTAACGGCATATACCCGTCCTTGATGTAACTGCTTCTTGGGCTTTGGGCACTCCCTTGCCATATACCCGGGTTGGTTGCAGTTAAAACACTTCAGGACTTCAGAATTTGGCTTTGACTGAGGTTGCACTACTGAAGTGGTCTTGGGTGCAGTAGTAAAGTTCTGAGGACGGAAAGACTTATAAGTCCTGTTATTGCCTCCGTTGTAGGAGTTTCCGGCTGGTCTCTTGATGCCTCTGTTCTGAGTAAGGTAAATCTCCTTCTAGCTCGATTCAATCACTCGAGCAATCTGGACAGCTTCGTTGTAAATTTTCTTCTCTAAGCCCAGAACATTTTCTCTGATGCTTCCTCTTAGTCCCACGACAAACCTACGGGTTTTGGTGTCTTCTTCTTACATGCTAGCCGGTGCAAAGAAAAACAGCTCTTCGTAGCACTGTTGATATGAGTCTACAGTCATCTGTCCTTGGTACAAGCTCAGGAACTCCTTCTCCATCGAATCTCTGAAGCTTCGTGAAAAATATTTCTTGAAGAATGCTTCTTTATATATAGCCCATGTCAGTAAGGCGTGCTTGGTCAGTAAATATGTCTTCGTGGATTTCCACCAATGGTGTGCGTCGCCCTTGAGCATGAAGGTGGCGCATAGTACTTTCTCTTCCTCTGTAATAGTCATCATGAGGAAGTTTCTCTCCATCTCGTCTATCCAGTGTGCTGGCCACAATGGATCAGACGGCTTGCCGTTGAATTCTCTGGGTTTCATCTTCAAAAATCTCTCCACTAGCCGGGAGTGATCCAGCTGGTTTTGGGGTTTGCCCCAAACATATAGGGTGGATAGTGGTAATTCCCTTGAGCTGCTTCTGGTACCTGCACTGGAATCTGTGCATCCGGTTGTTGAGGTGTCTGATGAGCTGGGTGGTTACCCACCGGGGCTGCACTGGCTTGTCCAGTGTGCATGGGTGCAGCCTGAGTGGCTTGAAACATAATTCCCATGGCGACCTGCATCTGAGCCTGTGCGTGTTGCATCTGCTGCAGCTGCTTTGCTAGGTTCATCACCACTGTTGCTAACTCTGGTGGTAGAGGTGGCAAATTTGTAGGGTTTTCCGGTTCTGGATTTCCCGATGCGTAGTTATTCTCTTGACTAGTCTTCTCCACTGGTGGTGGTGGTGGGTCTGCATTTCGGGTCTGTCGGGTCACCCTACGTCCAGACATAATTATTTTTTGTGATTGGTGGTGCCTGAAAATCATCAAAATAGGTGAGAAGTCATTTATATTTCATGTGGGCACGTTAATCAATAATCAAGTCCAATTCTAGTTCATTTTATAAAAAAAATGCTGTCTTTTCTATGCAGGGTCGATGGTGAGGGTCGCTGGTATGTCCGACCCTTAGTTTCTGACCCTGGGAATGACCTGTTCTTCCCGAGAGCTGAGGGTCGATTCGAGGGTCGATGGGTAACTGACCCTCGGTATCCGACCCTTAGTTTTCTGTCAGATTTCCGAGAGCTGAGGGTCGATGCGAGGGTCGATGGGTGTTCACCCTCAGTTCTGACCCTTAGTTTTCTATCAGGTTCCCGAGAGCCGAGGGTCGATGGGAGGGTCGATGGGTCCAGTCGAATTGTCCGACCCTCGGACCAAAAATCAGATTTTTAAGATCTGATTCTGGGTCATTTCTCACTATTCCTCCTCCGTTTCGACTCGTCTCTCCTCTCTGAGTTGCTACAGTGCTACTCTACCGTTTTTGATCGATTTGACTCTGGGTTTCGACGTCCACGTCATCACTACAGGTATGTCTTCTCATTTTTACCTGTTTTTAGGTTTCCATTTCTAGGTTTTTGCACCTTTAAATTGTATTTTCCTAATTAAACTTTTTCCAATCGTAAAAATTCGATTTTTATTGGGGGCTTTTGTTATTGGTGTCTCGAGGAACGAAAGCCCTCAAAACTTTTTGAGTTTCATCGGTTGGTTATCGAGAAACTTCAAATTTTCTCTTTTTGCCCTAATTTGTCGACATTTTCGATTTTTCTTGAATTTCTTCAAATTGGACATCGTCAGTTAAAATTTCCTACTGCATGTGGGTTGTAGGATATGTTTAAACCTTCATGTCCTTATGCCCACTTGTATGGTGAGGAATGGGCTTTATGGTCAACTTACGTCGTTATTAAAATCAAGTTTCGGATTTTTATCCTATTAACTACTTGTTTTTCTTGTCTTTCTTATTTGCAGATACTATGGCTCGTACCAAAGTACCCCGAGTTCGTGATCCCCTTCGCTTCTGTTCTAATGAAGCCGAGGCACGGTATGCTGACTATGCCCGTAAGAAGGTTGAGGGTGGTCGTATGGTGAACTTGGCTGAGTTAGCCATGTTCAACGTAGAGGGAGCCTTTGGTGACATGGGGTGGCTTCCTGTCATTACATACGATGCGTGCACCTGCCCAGATTTGGTGCATCAGTTCTATTGTAATCTCCAGGTGGTGGGGAATTACAATGACGTTGAGCATGGTCAGGACTTGCGCATCACCAGCTACGTCAAAGGGGTAGATATCTCCTTCGACTATCGACAGTTGGCCGACTTGTTGGGCATTCCTTATGATGGCCCCATGGTATACTGTGCGCCTGGAGAGCCACAGTTTGTTGAGATAGAGATGAGGACAGAGATCGATAATCAGTTGCTCCGTCCTGATCGTTGGCAAATGAGAGCCTATTACTTGCGTCCAGCTCCACGGGTCTTCTGTAAGATTATTCAGCATAATCTGATCCCGCTGAGTAGGCACTATGAGAGGGTGTCTCAGCTGACCCAAATCCTGATATACAGTATATGCACTCGACAGCCCGTCTGCCTTCCATACATCATCATGCGGACCATGATTAGTGCTACATTTTCCGGTCGTAGGGGTAATCTACCCTATGGACGTATGATCACTGTCCTGCTTACTCGCATGGGGGTGGACTTAGTGGATGAGAAGATTCAGGAGAAGACCTTCTCGTCGCCTCTAGATTGGGAGGCTATCTGCAAGATGGGGCTGCGAGATGCTGAGGTTAGTGATGAGGAGAGGAATACGATGGTGCGCCCTCACACTAGTGTCGAGATGGCTGACGCCGAGGCTGCTACTGCCGCTGCTAGGGTTTGCATGGATCCTGTCGACGATGATGACCGTATGTATATGGATGTCGACTCGATACCACCACCTTCACCCACACCTGCGGCTGGTGTTGGTACTTCTTCTGTGGCGGATCCTGTACCTGAGGCTGGTCCTTCACATGCGGCTGGTCCTTCACTCCCACCTTCTGACATGATGGAGATGCTGCAGGAGATCAGGGAGGCTCAGCGCAGATCTGATTTGAGGATGGAGGAGTTGCTAGACGCTTAGCGTATGAGGGTGGATGAGCTATTATCGATCCAGCGGGTGACTGATAGGAGGGTAGCCGATCTTGCAGCTAGTTTCAGGACGACCCAGACCCAGGTGGCTTGGTTGACTCGGGCCTATGCTGAGGACTATGACCAAGATCGTGAGGCACTGCCTCCTCCTTCACCCCCAGCTTCATGATTGTATTTATTATCTTGAACTACAGAGTAACTGTCCGGGTTGTGGACTGTACTCTGCTTTAGTTATGTATATACATTTTGTTTCTCTCTCTCGTTGTATGTAACTTGTTTCCCCTTTTATAGATGCATTATTCTCTTTTTAAATTTGGTCTCAATCATCACTTGTGCTTACAGTGTGTTTATATAAAAGATTTTAATTTATCCTATCTCAGTTCACAATTCAGCGGACAAGGCCTGAGATGCTCTGATAGCAAGTTGTCACACCCTAATTTCGTACTGTTCAGAATGGTGTGATGAACCGCTAATAAACCAACGGTTCAACCAGGATCTCAAATAGCCAATCCCCGCATTATCTAAACTTACACACATCCGTAATCATAATCAGAGTAAATATACAATAGCGGAAGTCTTATAATAACATGAACTGAGAAACTAAGATGACATCATTAATTTAATAGAAAATTATTTTGTTTTCAACTGAGACATAAATAAATACCAAATACAAGTCTTTATTAAATTCAATAAAAGAAACCTATAAAATATCTAATCAAATACACACTAGTTGTACTCGCAAGAGGAGTCGTGTGTATCCTCTTGAGCTCCAGCTTTCATCGCCGCTATCGTCCCGTACGCAGAAGCATTTATATAATCTTCAACCGTATAACTTGCTTCATCAACTAAAAATATTCGACGTCGAGGGGTGAGCACACATCACGGCTCCGTGAGTAGCCAAAACAATGCAACAATACATATGCATGCAAATCCATTTATATCTTTGGTCCGGTTTAAAGTTTGCATTATGCAATAGAAAGGTTTAGGTAGCCAAAGGTCGCGTTTATTGACCCCGCCTCTATACACGAGTGTGTGACGTTACCCGAAGATCACGTTTATCGTCAACTCACATGCACCCAATCATGAACATTATATAACAAAGGTTACGTTTATTGCTATATAGTGCCATACCAACACGTAAGCCCATGTTGGCGAGGGCTGCAAACTGGGCGCGCAACTAACCAATCCTAATGCCAAAAGTGTATCCAAGGCCTCACCCTAGCATCCCTTAGAATGTCCATAGAGATAGAGCTAAGGCCCCCCGGTAGAGTCAGAGACTACAAGGACCGGTATGGAATTAGTATCCATACCTGAGAAGATTACTTTTCCTCTGATATTCTTCTCCTTTTTGCTAAGTTCTCTTCCTTCCCTTTCTTCTTCCTCTTTCCTTCTGCTCTCTTTCTCTCAATTCGATTAGGGTTGTGAAAGGAGTGAAAGTGGCTTAGGGACATCCTCTTAATAGAGTAGGAATATCCTAAAATAAGTCCCTTTGAGATTAGGAAAGAATCCCATTCGAAAATATGGAAATTTCCAAATTTCTATTTTCTGCGGTAACCAAGGGTCGATGGGAGGGTCGTTGATCCCGTCGACCCTAGGGGTATAAGTTGTCCGACCCTCCCTCCAAAACCGAGGGTCTGACTTTCTGTTTTGGGAGGTCCGACCCTGCTTAGCTGGGTATGTGACCCTTCCCCTGTTTTAAGTGTTTTTGGGTCGATTTGATACCTGGGATCTCGATCTCCTTCACGCCCTTGGTCCATTTGACTCGACCATGATGGGTGAACCTGGTTCAAGGTAATAAGACCGGGTTAGATTGACACGGGACTTACAGCTAAGGCCCCCGGTAGAGTCAGAGACTACAAGGACCGAGACCACCTCCCCTGATACTCTACGACATAATAGTTCTGCTAAAGTAATGGCAATACGACGATGCTAATGTACAAGACTTGAGTTAGAGATAGAGCTAAGATGCTGAGACCCGCTAAAGGTTAACGTTTATTGACGTTCTCATCACACCTCCCCTGATACTCACTCGAATCAAGTATACCAACCACACACATACAATCACATGCCTATTCCTATCATCATCATCATCATCATGTTATAAACGATAAAGTAAATATGCATGAACAAGTAATAGAAATATTGGATGACATGTTGTATGCACATTACAAGCATAGTCGCATAGAATCAAACATGGCATTGGACTCAAAAAAAGAGAAAATAGTTTGTTATTAACCAATTAGTTTAGAGTTCCGTTTCCTCACCTTAGCTTGCTAATAGATACTCTTCCAAGCTTTAGAATCACCTTTATAATGTTATTATATTGCTTGAAGACCTAACAAAGTCGATAGAATTTAATTAGAATTAATTCCGAATTTAAAAACCATTCTGTTAACTAAGGGTCGGAGGTAGGGTCGGAGTCATGATCGACCCTGGGTGCGACCCTCCCCAAATCTGAACTTCCCGAACACTGAGGGTAGATACTCAGGATCACATAGGGTCGGATGGTCATCGACCCTCTGTGCGACCCTCTGTAGTTTTGGTCAATTTTTCTCCTTTTAGTCCATTCTTCATGCTTGGGGTCCTATGGCTTGCTCCTACAGTCCATTCAACATGCATTCCATGGTCTAGAATCATAAATCACCCACTCAAATAGCTTTCATGTATTCTCCCATGGTTTTCCATGAAAACCTAACCATGGGTTGATGGTTTGGGTTTCTCCGAGATCACACTCTCATCATTATCTAACCTAAGGCCTATAGAAACTCATGGAATTAGTATCCATACCTGAGAGGAACACTCATTCTCTGTAACTCTTCTCCTTTTGCTTTCTTCTCTTCCTTGTTTCTCTTCTTCTTCTCTTCTCTTTTCTTTCTCTCAATTTGATTAGGGTTGTAAAAGGAGTGAAAGAGGCTTAGGGACATCCTTTAAATAGGGTAGAAACATTGTAAATAAGTCCCTTTGAAATTAGGAAAGAATCCCAATTGAAATTATGGAAATTTTCCAATTTCAACTTCAATGGCAACTGAGGGTCGATGGGAGGGTCGATGATCCCGTCGACCCTAGGTTTCTAATGTGTCTGACCCTCCCTGTAAAACAGAGGGTCTGACTTTCTGTCTTGGGGGGTCCGACCCTCCCTTGCTGGGTTAGCGACCCTCCCCCTAATTTAAGTGTTTTTGGGTCGATTTGATACCTAGGATCACGATCTCCTTCACGCCCTTGGTCCATTTGACTCAACCATGATGGGTAAACCTGGTTCAAGGTGATAAGACCGGGTTAGTTTAATACGGGTCTTACAACTCCCCCCTACTTATAAAAATTTCGTCCTCGAAATTGTACGTACCTTCTGAATCAAATAAGTGAGGTTATTGCTTTCGCATAGCATTTTCTTCTTCCCATGTAATTTCTTCCATGTCTTTTATTTTCCAGGTGACCATAACATAATAAATATCTCGGTTGCGTAGTCGTTGAACCTTTCGATTGGTGATTTCAGTTGGTGTTACTTCGAATGTCAAATCATCAGTCAGTTCCGGTAAATCTACTGTTAAAATGTCCGTTGGATCCTTGACATACTTCTTCAATAAGAAAATATGAAATATGTCATGCACACTTGACATAGATGGTGGTAGTGCTAACTGATAAGCCACTTTCCCACGCTTAGCTAAAATTTCATACGGCCCGACATATCTTGGACTTAGTTTCCCTTTCTGTCCGAACCTTTTCAATCCTCGCATAGGCGATACCTTCAAAAATACTTTATCACCTACAACGAACTCAAGATCTCTGCGTCGAGTATCTGCATACTACTTCTGACGGTTCTGAGCTGTTCTAACTCTTTCCTTGATAATGTCGACCACTTGACAAGTCTCTTTAACAAATTCTGGTCCAACAATACTACGTTCTCCAACTTCATTCCAAAATACAGGAGTTCGATACTTTCTGCCATACAGTGCTTCATATGGTGACATCTATATAGTAGTCTGATAGCTATTGTTATAAGCAAACTCGATCAGTGGTAATCTTTCATCCCATGATCCCTTGAAGTCAATTACACATGCTCGTAGCATATCTTCTAAAATCTGGATTGTACGCTCTGATTGTCCATCTGTCTATGGGTGGAATGCAGTACTGAACTTCAATGTTGTACCCATAGTCTTTTGCAATCCCTCCCAAAACTTGGAAGTAAATCGTGGATCTCTATTGAACACAATGCTCTCTGGCACACCGTGTAACCTAACAATATTATCCATATACAGCTTTGCTAACCTTTCTAGTGTATACTGAGGTCGTATCGGTATGAAGCGAGCTGTTTTAGTCAGACGGTCTACAATCACCCAAACTACGTCAACTACTCGAGGAGTCAGTGGTAACCCCGTGATGAAGTCCATAGTGATGCAGTCCCATTTCCATGCTGGTTCCGGTAACGGCTGTAACAATCCTGCGGGTCTTTGTCGTTCAGCCTTTACTTTCTGACAATTTAGGCATTGAGACACGAACTTAGCTACATTTGCTTTCATTCCTCTCCACCAATACAGTTTCTTTAGATCATGATACATTTTTGTACTTCCAGGATGTATTGAATAGATGGTGGTATGGGCTTCATTCATCAGTCGGTGTCTAATGTCCACACTTTCTGTTTCGGGTACACATATTCTTCCTTTGTACTTCAGTACCTTTTTTCTTCGTCCAAGGTGAACTCAGGGTTAGTCCTACCTTTCTCGATATCTTCTTGTACTGTTCTCAGATAAGGATCTGATTTGATAGCTGTTTTCACTTCATCCATTATATCCGGTATAATTTTCAATGCCGCGAACATATTTGAAAACCGATGATTAAACCCTTGGTTGGCTGATCCATCCATTGTATCTATCACATATTGTTCATTGCCATGCTTGAATACCATTCTGGTACTACATATAGCTGCAGTTGTACGAACCTCCCCTTGAGATTTTATCATTGCCTTTCTAATCAACGCATCCGCTACTACATTAGCTTTCCCCGGATGATACTGGATATCACAATCATAGTCTTTCAATAGTTCCAGCCATCTTCTTTGCCTCATATTCAACTCCTTCTGATTAAATAAATAAGTAAGACTTTTATGGTCCGACTTAATCTGAAATTTCTCCCCGTACAGGTAATGTCTCCATATCTTGACAGCATGTACTACTACTGCTAACTCCAAATCATGAGTGGGATAATTTTTCTCATGTGTCTTCAACTAGCTTGAGGAATAAGCAATTACTTGTTCTCCTTGCATAAGCACGCATCCTAATCTCAGTCCTGACGCATCAATGTATAGGGTAAATGGTTGTCCTGGAACAGGAATAGTCAAAATTGGAGCGGATATCAATCTGGTCTTCAATGTCTGGAGCTCTTCTCACATTTATCCGTCCACACAAACTTTTCAACTTTCTTAGTCAAACTGGTGAGAGGTACGGCAATCCGGGAATAGTCTTTCACAAATCTTCGATAATAACCAGCGAGACCCAGAAAACTTCTAATTTCTGCAATGCTCTTTGGTGCTTCCCACTTTACAATAGCCTCGATCTTGCTAGGGTCCACTTTGATTCCTTCAGCGGATACTACATAGCCTAGGAAGGCGACTTCACTTAACCAAAACTCACACTTGGTAAATTTGGCATATAACTTCTCTTTCATTAAACGCTGTAGGGCGGCGTTTAGGTTCTTGATATGGGTTTCTTTGTCCTTGGAATATATCAATATATCATCAATAAATACAATAACTGAAGTATCCAACATATTGTGGAAGACCCGGTTCATAAGTTCCATGAAAGTTGCTGGTGCGTTTGTTAATCCAAAAGACATGACAAAGAACTCATAATGTCCATATCTGGTCCTGAAAGCTGTCTTAGGAATATCACCCTCTTTAATCTTCAACTGATGATAGCCTGACCGAAGATCGATCTTAGAAAATACTTTTGCTCCTTGCAACTGATCGAACAAGTCATCGATCTGAGGTAGTGGATATCGATTCTTGATTGTCAGTTTATTCAGCTCTCGATAGTCGATACACAATCGAACGCTACCGTCTTTCTTCTTTACGAATAATACCGGTGCTCCCCATGGTGATATACTGGGTCGAATATAACCCTTGTCCAGCAGTTCCTGTAGTTGCACTTTCAATTCCTTCAGTTCTGTAGGAGCCATTCTATAAGGTGCTTTTGATACTGGTGCGGCTCCGGTTATAAGATCTATCACAAACTCTGTGGCTTGGTCGGGTGGTAATCCTGGTAATTCCTCCGAAAATACGTCGGGATAGTCCCGCACGACATCAATATCATCCATTCGTGGTGCTTCCTTAGTTAGGTCGACCATTGATACTAGATACCCGACTGCCCCCTCCTCAAGGCACTTCATAGCCTTTAGTGCTGAGAGTACGAGCTTGCGTTTACGGGACAGTTTGGTTCCCATAAAACTAAATTCTGCTCCTTCTTTGTCATTAAATGTCAGCTTCTTTTTGGCGCACAATAGGTTCGCAGAATGCCGAGCTAACCAGTCCATTCCCAAGATGACGTCAAAGTCTGTCATCTCCAGTTGGATCAAAACTACATCTAAGGTTTTCTCGCCAATGAGAACTGAACATGGTCCATAACCTTTCTCTAATTCCACTTCTAACCCCATCGGTGACCGTACAAGTATTTTGTAGTCCAATGTTTTGATTTGTAATTTCAGCTTTTTTCCGAATGACACAGATATAAAGGAATGAGTAGGTCCTGAATCAAAGAGTACTCTGGCAGGTACGCCATTTATAGGTACGATACCAATGATTTATTTTACTTAGTCTACATGCTCATGCAATGTAATTACAATTTAAAAAAATTTCAGTCATACCTGTGACCACATCGGGTGATGCGGCAGCATCCTCGATTGTAACCACATATACTCGCCCTTGATGTAACTGCTTCTTGGGCTTAGGACACTCCCTTGCCATATGTCCTGCTTGGTTGCAGTTATAACATTTCGGACCTTCAGAATTTAGATTTGGCTGATTTTGAGCTGCGGGAGTAGTCTTGGGTGCAGCAGTAAAACCTTGAGCACGGAAGGGTTTAAATGTCTTGTTGTTCCCTCCATTATAAGCATTTCCCACTGGCCTTTTTTTTACCTCTGTTCTGAGTAAAATAACTCTCCTTCTGGCTCGATTCTATAACTCGAGAAATTTGAATAGCTTCGTTATATACCTTCTTTTCCAAGCCTAGAACATGCTCTCTGATGCTTCCTCTAAGCCCCGTGACAAACCGACGGGTCTTGGTGTCTTCTTCTTGCATACTAAGTGGTGCAAAGAAAAACAGTCCTCATAATGCTGTTGATATGCATCCACAGACATCTGGCCCTGATATAAACTCAGGAATTCCTTCTCCATAGCATCTCTGAAGCTTCGTGGAAAATACTTCTCAAAGAACGCTTCTTTATAAATAGCCCAAGTCAATAAGGCGTGCTTGGTCAGTAGATATGCCCTGGTAGATTTCCACCAATGATGTGCATCGCCTTTCAGCATGAAGGTGGCACAATACACCTTTTCTTCTTCTGTGATAGTCATCATGAGAAAGTTTCCCTCCATCTCGTCGATCCAGTGTGCTGGCCATAATGGATCAGACGGTTTACCGTTGAATTCCTTGGGCTTCATCTTCAAAAATATCTCAACCAGTCGATTATGGGGGTATGCCCCAAACATAGGTTGTGGATACTGATAATTAGCCTAAGCTGCTTCCGGACCTGGTACTAGAATTTGTGCAGCTGGTGGTTGAGGTGTTTGAGGTGCTGGGTGGTTACCCACCGGTGCTGCACTGGCTTGTCCAGTCTGCATGGGTATAGCATGTGCGGCCTGGAACATAATCCCCATTGCAACTTGCATTTGAGCCTGTGTGTGTTGCATTTGTTGCAGCTGCTGTGTTAGATTCATTACCATGGTTGCTAACTCTGGGGGTGGAGGTGGCAAGTTGGTAGGATTTGCCTGGTCTGGATTTAGTGGGGTACAACCTGTGGATTTCCCTAGGCGTATATATCTTCTTGGCTAGTTTCCTCCACAGGTGGTGGTGGAACCGCATTTCGGCTTTGTCTGGTAACTCTACGCCCAGACATATTTTCTTCTGAGATTGGTGGTGCCTGAAAATCATCAAAATAGGTGAGAAAATCATTTATACTACATGTAGGCACGCTAACCGATGTAAAATTTCAAAATTTTTAACTCATTCTATGAAAAATACTGTCTTTTTTATGCAAGGTCGATGGTGGGGGTCGATGGTATGTCCGACCCTCAGTATCTGACCTTGGGAATGACCTGTTCTTCCCGAGAGCTGAGGGTCGATGGGTATCCGGCCCTCCGTATCTGACCCTGGGAATGACCTGTTCTTCCCGAGAGCTGAGGGTCGATGTGAGGGTCGATGGGTATCCGACCCTAAGTATCCGACCCTGGTTTTTTGTCAGTTTCCCGAGAGCTGAGGGTCGATGGGAGGGTCGATCCGAGGGTCGAAGATCCTGGTCGAATTGTCCGACCCTCAGACCAAAAATCAGATCTTTATGATCCGACTCTGGGTTCATTCTCTATTATTTCCCTCCCATTTCGACTCGTCTCTCGCCTCTGAGTTGCTACAGTGCCACTACGCTATTTTGGTCACACCCCAATTCTGATCCAACCATAATGGTGTGAATGAACCGTCATTGAACCAACGGTTTATACCAGGATCTCGAATAGGCCGTGTCCACTCATACAAACCATTACACATAACCACAATCAGAATATAAATAGTACAGCGGAAGTCTATAAATAAATGAATGGAGAATCTATGGATGACTTTAAATAAAATATCCAATTATTCAAATCCAAACTTATAATATAATATCCTTACATCCATTTAGTCCAACGAAAAATAACTGAAATAAATAAATAAAGTCAAATCAAAGGTACACGCAGAAAGGGCACTCGCATGAAGTGTCATGCTCGTCCTCTCCTGCCTGTACGTCCAACGCCGCAACACCACCATACACCGGAGCATTCATATAGTCGTCAACAGTGTAACCTGCATCAACATCTAAAATCAATGTGTACACAAAGGGAGAGCTCACAACTTAGCTCAGTAAGACAATCAGACAATTTCATAATATTATGCATTAGTAACAATCATTTTATGCCATGGTCTGGTTTAAGTTTGCAATGTGCTATAGAAAGGTTTGGTGGCCCCCGCACCTCTATACACGAGTGTGAGGCACCTCATGGATCACACCCCCATTGGCCCACATGCACCCATCATGGAATAGAGATAGAGCTAAGATACCCCCGTACCTCCCCTGAAGCTCTACCCATACCAGTACCTAAGCCCCTACTGGCCAGGGCTCGCAAACTGGGCTCGCAACTAACCATTCCTATATGTCATCAATGTATGCTCTATCCCAGCACAGCCGTCTACGACATAGAGATAGAGCTAAGGCATTCCCACACCTCCCCTGATGCCCTATCCGCAACTAACCCACTAGGATAGAAACATAACGCAGGTAGACCCTATCCCAACATAGCTCCCTACGGCATAAAGATAGAGCTAAAGCATCGTGGACAAGCCAGCATCGACTCGGAGACCACAGTGCCACATAACCATGGCCAGGCCAACATTAATATCGGAGACCACCGTACCACGACCTTTCCCTGATGCCCCACCCATACCAAGCATGTTAAGATAGAATATTACAAAAGGTGCTAGTGCGAGGAGCAATCCCAGGCCCATGCCCCACTCGACACACTAACAAAAACAATCACATGCTTAACAATCACATCCTATCAATGCATGAACAATAATAATAACTGAAAGTAAAGGATGGCATGTGAATATGGACAAACATCACATCATATATATTCAGGTTATTAACAATGATTTACTGTCCATTAATTATTAGGTTTAGGTCAGATTCCCTTACCTGACGCTCGTTTGATAGCTTGCTCCATGTCGCAAGATCCAAACGGGAAGTCACAAAGTCGTACAATATTATAAGGGTTTCATTAGAATATTTTTCTTAGGGTTTCATGTTGGTCGAAAACCAACAAGGTTACAAAATACCCTCACAGAGCTGACCGGTGGCATTTACCAGTTGCAGCTCTGTGGGGAAGACTGGCGACCGGTATGGTCAGCCGGTCCCCACAGACCAGCCTCCCGAGGGATACCAGTGGCAACATACCGGCCGCACTGTGTGCAACCGGTATAGTCGACCGGTATGTCTCCGGAAGACCATACATGGGTTTTTCGACTGTCGTTGATCATCCTCCATGGATTTCCAAGGTTTTTCCTATCCATTCTAAGTGTAATCTTTGAGTTAGAGTTATCCCCAACTCATTCGAGTCTAGTTTTGATGAATATCATCTCAGAACTCGAATCCAGGGTTTGACGGCAACTTAGGGTGTATTGGCCAATTTAGGATTTTAGATCAATACCTACTTTGCATGGTATTGATCCACCCACACAACTAACATAGGGTAAGAAGATTGATTCAAACACTTACCGTTGACTGGCGTAGAGTGAGCATCGTCGAACGGTAATGGCGGCACCTCCTTCTTCTTCCTAGCTCCTTCTCTTCTCTAGGGTTTATGAGAGATAATGGAAAGGATTTGAGGAGGCATAAGGGTGTATTTATAGGCTAGAATTAGGGTTTAGTAACCCTATTAGGATTAGGAAAGTCTTAGGATTCGAAATCAGGAAAGTAGGACCCTCAGAAGTCAATTTTTGGATCTCCACTCCCAGCTACGCAGACTTGACCGGTCGACCGGTACCAAGACCAGTACCATCGACCGGTCAACATAAGATCTTGTTGATTTGATCGTCTATGGTCTGATTTCGTACCTGTTTGTCATCCACTCGTCCCGTCTGGCCCGGTGATGATCGGAAGACCTGCTACAACACAAAACCAAGGTTTAGGCCGGGTTTACGGAGTGCGGGTCTTACAACTACCCCACCCTTAAAAGAAATTTTGTCCCAAAATTTGCATGTAGGTTTCACAACTCCCCCACCCTTAAAAGAAATTTTGGCCCCGAAATTTGAACGTACCTTGATCGTTGAAAAGGTTAGGGTACTCATTCCTCATCACGCTCTCCTCTTCCCAAGTAATTTCCTCCACATTTTGGCTTCTCCAATGCACCTTCACATAATGGATGTCCTTGGTACGAAGTTGCTGTACCTTTCGACTTGAGAGCATCACAGGCACCACTTCGAAAGTTAAGTCTTCATTCAAGTCTGGGGGATCAGCGGTCAAGATGTGCGATGGATCTCTGACATACTTCTTCAGTAATGATACATGGAACACGTTATGAACGCTTGACATAGATGGTGGTAGAGCCAATTGATATGCTACATTACCACGTTGGGTCAATATCTCATATGGTCCCACATACCTGGGGCATAGCTTCCCCTTCTTACCAAACCGTTACAGACCTCGCACCGGTGATACCTTCAAGAATACCTTGTCACCCACTGCAAACTCCAGATCTCGACGTTGATTTTCCGCATAGTGCTTCTGTCGGACTTGAGCTGTCTTTACTCTCTCTTTGATCTGATCAATCACTCGGCAAGTTTCTTCAACAAACTCCGGTCCTACAATTCTTTTTTCTCCTACCTCGTTCCATAACAGAGGTGTACGACACTTCTTCCCATAGAGTGCTTCATATGGGGCCATCTGAATTGTAGCCTGATAACTATTGTTATAAGCAAACTCGATAAGTGATAGCTTCTCATCCCAAGCTCCTTTGAAATCTATTGCACAAGCTCGGAGCATATCTTCTAAAATTTGAATAGTTCGCTCTGACTGTCCGTCTGTCTGAGGGTGAAAAGCTGTACTGAACTTCAACTTCGTTCCCATAGCTTTCTGTAATCCTTCCCAGAACTTTGATGTAAAACGGGGATCTCTGTCAGATACTATACTCTCTGGAACGCCATGAAGTCTGACTATATTATCAACATATAACTTGGCCAGTTTCTCCATGGTATACTGAGGTCTGACCGCAATAAATTGAGCCGTCTTGGTGAGTCGATCTACTATAACCCAAACTGCATCCACTGACCTTGGTGTCAAAGGTAAGCCCGTGACAAAATCCATGGTAATGCAATCCCACTTCTATGCAGGTTCCGGTAATGGCTGTAGTAAACCTGCGGGTCTCTGCCTTTCTGCTTTAACTTGTTGACAATTTAGACATTGGAACACGAAACGAGCTAGATCTGCTTTCATACCCCTCCACCAATAAAGTCTTCTTAAATCATGGTACATTTTGGTACTTCCTGGATGTACCGAATATGGAGTGTAATGAGCTTCAGTCATAACTCGATCTCTGATATTGCAGTCTTCACTCTCAGGTATACATAACCGTCCACGATACCTGAGTACCTTGTCTGAATCCAAGGTAAAGTCAGGATTGCTCATACCCTTCTCTAGGTCTTCTTGTACTGTCTTGAGATGTGGATCCTGTAGGATTGCTACATTGACTTCATCAACTAGATCCGGTAAGATCTTCAAAGCTGCAAACATCATGGTGAACTTATGAATTAAACCTTGCTCAACTGGATCTTCTGCAGTCTCTATTATATACTCTTCATCGCCTTCAATTGAACTTGAGGCTGCGGCACATAATGCAGCATTTGTACTTGGTCTGGCCTCAGGTTTCGATGCCCACTTTCTGCTTAAGGCGTCAGCCACCACATTTACATTACCCAGATGGTACTGGATGTCACAATCATAATCTTTCAACAATTCTAGCCATCTCCTCTTTCTCATATTCAGATCCTTCTGAGTGAAAAGATAAGTTAAGCTCTTGTGATCTGACTTGATCTGAAACTTCTCACCATACAAGTAGTGTCTCCAAGTCTTGATTGCATGTATAACCGCTGCTAGCTCCAAATCATGCGTAGGATAGTTCTTCTCATGCTCCTTTAACTGTCTTGATGTATAAGAAATCACATGTTCTTCTTGCATCAATACACACCCAATACCCAACCCTGAAGCATCCGTATATAAAGTAAACGGTACGCTTGGTTCTGGGATGGTCAAGATAGGTGCAGAGACTAGTCTTGACTTCAAAGTCTGAAAGCACTTCTCACACTCATCTGTCCATATGAATTTCTCTCCCTTCTTGGTCAATCTGGTGAGTGGAACAGTGATCTTGGAGTAATCTTCCACGAATCTTCTATAATAACCAGCCAACCCAAGGAAACTACGAATCTCCGCAACAGATTTTGGTGCTTTCCATCCTACTATAGCAGCTATCTTACTTGGATCAACCTTGATACCGTCTTCAGATACAACATGGCCCAAGAAGGCCACTTCCTTCAGCCAAAACTCGCACTTCTTGAACTTAGCATAAAGCTTTTCTTGTCTCAGCCGTTGTAGGGCTGCCCTCAAATGTGTTGTATGAGTCTCTATGTCCTTAGAGTAGATCAATATGTCATCAATGAATACGATGACCGAAGTGTCCAACATATCATGAAACACTCGGTTCATCAGTTCCATGAACGATGCTGGAGCATTGGTCAACCCGAAAGACATAACTAGAAACTCATAATGTCCATACCTCGTCCTGAAAGCAGTCTTCAGAATATCTCCGGCCTTGATCTTCAGTTGGTGATACCCCGATCGGAGATCAATCTTCGAGAAAACCTTTGTACCCTGCAATTGATCGAACAGAACGTCGATTCTAGGCAAAGGATACCGATTCTTGATCGTCAACTTGTTTAGTTCACGGTAGTCAATGCATAGCCTTACACTTTCGTCCTTCTTCTTGACAAATAATACCGGTGCCCCCCAAGGTGATATGCTAGGTCGTATGAAGCCCTTATCTAACAATTCTTGTAATTGGGTCTTCAACTCCTTTAACTCGGTAGGGGCCATCCTGTATGGTGCTTTGGACACCGACGCCGAACCTGGCATAAGGTCTATTACAAACTCTGTAGCCCTGTCCGACGGTAGACCTGGAAGCTCCTCTGGAAATACATCTGGGAACTCTCGAACCACATCTATATCTTCCATCTTTGGCACCTCCACAGTGATGTCGACTACAGATACTAGATAACCCACTCCCCCCTTCTCTAAGCATCTCTTAGCTTTTAGGGCGGAGAGAATCAGCTTCCGCTTCCTAGATAGCCTGATCCCAGTAAAGCTATACTTCTTTCCCTCTTTGTCTGTAAGCACAAGCTTCCTTTCACCACATAATAGGATAGCTGAATGATGGCCTAGCCAATCCATTCCCAAGATGACATCAAAGTCTGCCATCTCGAGTAGTACCAGGCTTGCTTCTAAGTCTCGGCCTTCAATACATACAGTACATGGTCCAAAATATTCAGTCAAAGCCACTTTGACTCCTAGTGGAGAGCGAACTATCAAGTTTGGGTTCAAGTGCTTGATTGGTAACTCCATTCGCTTCCCAAAAGAAATAAAAACAAAGGAGTGCGTGGCCCCAGAGTCAAATAGTACTCTGGCAGGTATACCAGCTACATTTACAATTCCTGAAATTTTATTTATTTATTTTTTTTATCATCCCTTAGTTCTATATGCGCATACACACAATGAAAATTAGTAAGCCAAATAGTAAGGGATAGAGTCGTACCAGTGACCACATCAGGTGATGCGGCTGCCTCTTCAGTGGTGACCGCATAAACTTTTCCTTGCTGGGGAGGTTGCTTCCTAGGTAGAGTGTAGGTCCTTGCAATTTGACCCACTTGCTGACAGTTGAAACATTTGATATTCAGGTTAAATCCGGCATTCTGTGACACAGGTGGTGCCGTGTTGTTCCTCGCAGGTACTGTAGCGGTCTGAGCCCTGTATGGGCGGAAGGGTCTATTGTTACCGCCACCCGAACTCTCAATAGCGGGTCTCTTCACTCCCCTGTTCTGAGCGAAGAAGCTGTCCTTCTGATTGGACTCTATCACCCTCGCAACCTGCACAGCCTCATTATAGATTTTCTTGTCCAGACCCAATATGTGCTCTCTGATGCTTCCACGTAGTCCCATGGTGAACCTACGTGTCTTGGTCTCTTCCTCTTGCATACTTGTCGGTGCCAAGAAAAATAACTCTTCGTACCTCTACTGGTAAGCATCCACAATCGATTGAGACTGTTGCAAATTAAGGAACTCCTTCTCCATCTGATCTCTAAAGCTCTTTGGAAAATAATTATCGAAGAAGGCAACCTTGAATACTTCCCAATCTACCTGTGCATATTTTGTCTCCAGATATGCCCGTGTGGAACTCCACCAAGCATTTGCGTCTTCTTTTAGCATATGAGTGGCAAATAAGACCTTTTCCTCCTCTGTACAGATCATCAGTCGGAAGTTTTTCTCCATTTCTATAACCCACTGTGCTGGCCACAATGGTTTCCTTGTCTTATTGGTGAATGATGAAGGCTTCAACTTCAGGAATCTATCCACCGCTCTGCTCAGATCATGCTGTCCCTGAGTATTCATTCCGTACCATGGTGGTGGATATGGATAGGCTCCCGGGTACGCAGAAGGCGACAAAAACTGATGCGGTGGTGGTACATTCTGTGCTTGGCCCATCGGCCTTGGGCTACCTTGCATCGACTGTGAAGTATTTTTCTCTCCAGACTCAGGCGTACCTTCAGTGGGGACAGAGCCCGGTGGCCTGAGCATCTTCAGTATCTCGCTCAGGAACTCTTTCTGCTGAGCTTGCATTTGATAGATCAGGTTTGTAACAATGGTCTCAGAATTCCTGTGAGGTGGCCCAGGAAAATTTATTGTTACTTCTGGAACCTGTTCCTCCTCAACTTCCAGGCTTGGCTCTCTAACATGGCCTTGCTCAACCTGTTCTTCTTCTTCGAGGTGCATCTTAGCCCGGTGACGCTTCCGACCCCTACGACCGTTTCCACCCACCATCTCAGACTATTCTGTTTGAATCTAAGAAGAAGACATAACACATGAGAATGAAGCAATAGTGGTGTTAGTCTTGAACAATATAAGGCAAAACAGTCATAAAAAGGAGTAATTAAGTTTACCAATTTTTAAAAATTTTCAGGGTTTTTCTGGCTTTTCAGGTGTTGACCGGTCGCAACATACCGGTCGACACTCTGTATACAGGGTTGCGACCGGTATAGTCGACCGGTCAGAATTAAAATTCTGACCGAGACATAGCGGTTGCACGCCTGGGGAGATACCGGTCGACCGTTATAGGAAAAACCGTCGACCGGTATGCCCAGAACTGGCTTTAAATCGCGAAAAGTGAGAAGAAACTCACTTTTCTTTCTCCGTTCTTCTCCGGTGGAGATTCTTCTCTGGATTCCGAGTTGCTACAGTCCGAACGGTGACTTTAGAAGCCGTTTTCTTCCGTTCAAGACATAGAACATCGTCTCCAGGTAAGTCTCTTCCTTCTCTCTCATGTTTTTACAAATTTTTCATATCGTCTATATGTAAAAATCTAGGTTTTTCATTGATTGAGATGTTCCAACCATAGGAACTCTTTTCCTTCGGCTTGGAAAGGGTTTAGGGTCCCCCAAGAGAAAAAGCCCTCAACCAATTTGAGGTTTCACCGAACGATTTTCATAAAAATCGAATTTTTACACTTTTTGACCTAGGTTTTCAAAATTTTACGAATTTTCTTGATTTTTCTTAAATTTCTGAAATTTCTTGATGTAAATGCTTGTGATTGATTTGTTGAAGAGTGTGGGGGTTACGTAAGTCCTCCTCCCCATGTTTTGGGTGAGTTTGAGGCTTTTTCCCAATTTACTGTCGTTATGCTGCCGAAATTTCAAAAATTTTCTAACATTTTCTTCTTATTTTCTTTTGTTTTGTAGTTTAAAATGGCTCCACGACGTGCTCTGGGCAAACGTCCTCATGGTTCGAGTGTTCGCGCTTCCCAGACACCCGCTCCACAACTCGACGAGGTTGGTTTCAATCTTTGGAAGCTCAAGCTCGTTTCCCATGGTTCGATAACAAAAACATCGAATCTGGGCGTCGAGTTAACTTGGATCAGCTGGAGAGGTTCGCTGTGTGAGCCGCTTTCGACGCGCTTGGGTGGTTACCGGTAATATCCTACACAGATACCACCCGTCCCAACCTGGTTAAGCATTTTTATGATAACCTGGAGCTGCATGGGGATGTCAACGATCCTAACCAGGGTAGGGACTTGCGCATCACCAGTTACGTCAAGGGTGTACCTATCTCCTTCAACACCCACCAGCTGGCCGACTTTCTAGGGGTTCCTAATGTTGGAGACCTAGTGTTTTCCCTCCCAAGCGAAGGGCTATCTCACTGAGGATCTGCACCGAGAGATAGCTGATCAGATACTAAACCCTGGAGCTCCTATGAAGGCGGCTAGCTTGAGACCTGTACCTCGGGTATACAGTCGGATCATTCAGCACAACATCGTGCCCCAGAGCGGCCACTATAGTGAGTTATCCCAGCTCACTTAGTACATCACCTATTGCGTCTGCACTGGGGAGCGGGTCTCTTTCCCTTACCTTATCATCAGGACCATGCATCAGGCGACCCTGGCCGATCAGGCCAGTAACCTTCCATACGGTCGTCTCATTACCTTCCTGCTACGTCGCCTGGGCGTGAGCATGAGAGGCGAGGCGACCGTTGAGGATACTATGACCTCCGACATAGACTGGGACGCCATTCAGAGGATGCAGATGGTTGACCTGCCTGTTAGCGATGACGAGTTAGAGGCTCGCCCTCGCCCACTCGGGAGGGTAGCAGCCGCAGCAGCAGCAGTAGCAGCCAATGCGGCCTATGCAGCCGAGCTCGAGCGGGATGACGACGAGGATAGGGCCGAGGGTGTACCAGCGCCAGCTCCACAGCCTACACCTGTAGCACCACCATCTACCTCTACCGCCGGACCGTCTCATCCTTCCCCAGACCCGGTGTTGAGTATGTTCACTAAGAACAGGGACACCCAGAGGGTCATCCTAGAGTCTCAGCGAGAGATGGGTCAGGAGTTGGGACGTCTGGCTCGTAGCCTACGGGTGACTCAGGACCAGGTGCATTGGCTTAGGGTCGCTTACGAGCGAGATTATGATATAGCAGACCCTATTCCTCCTAGGCCCCCCACCCCATGATTTACTTTTTATTTTCTTTCTCTTGATGGTTTATATAACAGGGTAACTGTCCGGTTTGTGGACTATACCCTGTAGCACTATTTTTATCTGATACTCATTTTCTATTTAATGAAAGTTTTTATGTTTCACTTAACTAGTGTATGTGCACATGTTAAGTTCCATATTTAGAATAGTACATTATTCTCTTTCTTAATCAGTCTCAGGTATTAAACAATGCTTAGGGTATGTTTGTATTAAGATTTTTAAATTTCCTAACTCAGTTCATCGACTTAGTTAGGTGCAATATGGTCTGTGGACAGAGCCCGAGGGCTCTGATACCAAGTTGTCACACCCCAATTCTGATCTAACCAGAATGGTGTGAGTGAACCGTCACTGAACCAACGGTTCACACCAGGATCTCGAATAGGCCGTGTCCACTCATACAAACAATTACACCTAACCACAATCAGAATATAAATAGTACAGCGGAAGTCTTTAAATAAATGAACTGAGAATCTATTGATGACTTTAAATAAAATATCCAATTATTCAAATCCAAACATATAATATAATATCCTTACATCCATTTAGTCCAACAGAAAATAACTGAAATAAATAAATAAAGTCAAATCAAAGGTACACGCAGAAAGGGCACTCACATGAAGCGTCATGCTCGTCCTCTCCTGCCTGTACGTCCAATGCCGCAACACCACCATACACCGGAGCATTCATATAGCCATCAACAGTGTAACCTGCATCAACATCTAAAAAAAATGTGTACACAAAGGGTGAGCTCACAACTTAGCTCAGTATGACAATCAGACAATTTCACAATATTATGCATGAGTAACAATCATTTTATGCCGTGGTCTGGTTTAAGTTTGCAATGTGCTATAGAAAGGTTTGGTGGCCCCCGCACCTCTATACACGAGTGTGTGGCACCTCATGGATCACACCCCCATTGGCCCACATGCACCCAACATGGAATAGAGATAGAGCTAAGATACCCCCGTACCTCCCCTGAAGCTCTACCCATACCAGTACCTAAGCCCCTACTGGCCAGGGCTCGCAAACTGGGCACGCAACTAACCAATCCTATAAGTCATCAATGTATGCTCTATCCCAACACAGCCGTCTACGGCATAGAGATAGAGCTAAGGCATTCCCACACCTCCCCTGATGCCCTATCCGTAGCTAACCCACTAGGATAGAAACATAACGTAGGTAGACCCTATCCCAACATAACTACCTACGGCATAAAGATAGAGCTAAAGCATCGTGGACAAACCAGCGTCGACTCGGAGACCACAGTGCCACATAACCATGGCCAGGCCAACATCAATATCGGAGACCACCGTACCACGACCCTCCCCTGATGCCCCACCCGTACCAAGCATGTTAAGATAGAATACTACAAAAGGTGCTAGTGTGAGGAGCGATCCCAGGCCCATGCCCCACTCCACACACTAACAAAAATAATCACATGCTTAACAATCACATCATTTCAATGCATGAACAATAATAATAGCTGAAAGTAAAGGATGGCATGTGAATATGCCCAAACATCACATCATATATATTCAGGTTATTAACAATGATTTACTGTCTATTAATTATTAGGTTTAGGTTAGATTCCCTTACCTGACGCTCGTTTGATAGCTTGCTCCACGTCGCAAGATCCAAATGGGAAGTCACAAAGTCCTACAATATTATTAGGGTTTCATTAGAATATTTTTCTTAGGGTTTCATGTTGGTCGGAAACCAATAAGGTTACAAAATACCCTCACAGAGATGACCGGTGGCATGTACAGGTCGCAGCTCTGTGGGGAACACTGGCGACCGGTATGGTCAGCCGGTCCCCATAGACCAGCCTCCCGAGGGATACCGGTGGCAACATACCGGCCGCACTGTGTGCAACCGGTATAGTCGATCGGTATGTCTCCGGAAGACCATACATGGGTTTTTCGACTGTCGTCGATCATCTTCCATGGATTTCCAAGGTTTCTCCTATCCATTCTAAGTCTAATCTTTGAGTTAGAGTTATCCCCAACTCATTCGAGTCTAGTTTCGATGAATATCATCTCGGAACTCCAATCCAGGGTTTGACGGCAACTTAGGGTTTATTGGCCAATTTAGGGTTTTAGATCAATACCTACTTTGCATGGTATTGATCCACCCACACAACTAACATAGGGTAAGAAGATTGATTCAAACACTTACCGTTGACTGGCGTAGAGTGAGCGTCGTCGAACGGTAATGGCTGCACCTCCTTCTTCTTCCTAGCTCCTTCTCCTTTCCAACCTCCTTCTCTTCTCTAGGGTTTAGGAGAGATAATGGAAATGATTTGAGGAGGCACAAGGGTGTATTTATAGGCTAGAATTAGGGTTTAGTAACCCTATTAGGATTAGGAAAGTCTTAGGATTCGAAATCAGGAAAGTGGGACCCTCAGAAGTTAATTTTCGAATCTCCACTCCCAGCTGTGCAGACCTGACCGATCGACCGGTACCAAGACCAGTACCATCGACCGGTCAACATAAAATCATGTTGATTTGATCTTCTTTGGTCCGATTTCATATCTGTTTGTCATCCGCTCGTCCCGTCTGGCCCGGTGATGATCGGAAGACCTACTACGACACAAAACCAAGGTTTAGACCGGGTTTACGGAGTGCGGGTCTTACATTATCTAACAAGATCAACCAACAATCAATCCACCCACTCACCCTGATGCCATGTACCATATTAGTCCGCCACTAGCCCAACTGTTGTGTCCATGATCACCATATCGATAACAAAACCCAGCAACTTTATCATACCCATCTGAATATCTACCTGTAGGCCACCTATATACCACCGAATACCCTTTACAGCCAATTCTTCATTAGACCCCATCGTGACTCTTCATATACCTCCATGAACCATTTGTCACCTTATCCCACTCTTTTATCGGAAAAGAATCACAGCCATTGTACCACTCTATAGGAGCCTACTAGTATATCCTATGGCTGAGAACCATCAAGCCCGATTACCTATCATCACTCCCAGTAGACTACACCTACTCACCCTCTCTCTCTCTTATTGATTGAAACAATGCAAAATTCTAATTTAGCCATTGATTTGGAATTTTATGTGATTAAATTGAATCATATGTTATGAAATTTCATGTGATGAATTCAGTCCAATCATGAATTGTTTTATGTGATGAAAATTGATCCCATTGGATGCTTGAAATTTTATGTGATGAAAATTGATCCCATCGGATGCTTGGAATTTTATGTGATGAAAATTGATCCCATCGGATGCTTGATTTAATGTGATGAAAATTGATCCCATCGGATGCTTGGAATTTTATGAGATGAAATTGAATCATATGTTATGAAATTTCATGTGATGAATTCGGTCCAATCATGAATTGTTTTATGTGATGAAAATTGATCCCACCAGATGCTTAAATTTTAATGCGATGAAATTGATCTGATATGCTTGGAATTCTTTTGTGATAAAATTGATCGAAAATGCTTGAAATTTAATGTGGTTGTCCGACCACATGATCTGAATTTTACGAGATTGATCATGATTATATGATTGGAATTTTAATGAGTTGATTATGGCCATTGATCTTAGATTTTTAGATGATTAAATATGGGCCATTTAATGTTAATAATGAATATGAACCGCTGAATTATCATAATAAGTGTCTTGAATGAATTTTAACCATTGGATTTAGCTTGAACATGATAAATATGAAATCTGAGCAATTGATTACCTAGGATGATCATCATAATTGATGTGGAGTGATCTAACCATTGATTTCCTAATATGATCATGATTATATCCTGATGTGAGATCTGAACCATTGATTTTGGCCCTTTTTTTACGAATTTTGAGTCATTGATCATGATTATCATGTTTTGAAGAGATCTGACTGTTAGATCGAGGATCTGATTTTAATGCATTGAGACAATCACATTTGACCTCAACCATAGATCTAGAGAATCCCATCTGACAAATTGAAACATAGTTTGTTAGAGAAACATGAGATGACATGCTTTCTTGCTATATTGATTTGTATGCTTCTTTCTATATCTGAGATGCCATGCTTTTTCTTGCCATATTGATTCACATGCTTTCTTATCATATTTTAGATGATACATGTTGTTTCTTGCCATGTTTGAATATTTTCATTGTTGGCAATAACTTACTTTTTGTTTCATCCTATTCGAACTCCCATATTTGTACACATAGTAGACATATTAGGTGTGGATACATGCACATAGGCATCAACATTCACAGGAAGGGTAATAATGGAAAAATGATAAAACTCTTAATCAAGAGGTATGAAGCCTAGCCCAACACCAAATCAGGGTTTTAAGTCAAGGGTAGCTTTAGGACGATCCCTACCCCTTAGCTCAATTCTCCTAGGGTATAGAGAACTAGTTAGGTGTAATGTAAATCCAACTATAGAGCATTTAGGTTCCACATCCTGATTTTGAAAGAATACATGATGAACACATTTTATGTGTGAATTTAGGGCATAAAATATACATCTCTTATTCTATTTATGATGCTTCTTGGGTATTTAATGTTGATTTTATGTTTGTTGGGTGTAGGTGAAAGAATGGAGAAATTTGAGCTTAAGAAGATCATTTTATGAATTTTTGGTGATCCTGTCCAGTTAACTCACCCAGTCAACTCAGCAGTAGGGCATAAGACGAATTTTATGAGGAAAGCCACGAATTTTATGTATAAGATCAGCCTTGGACCAAGTCAATGACTAGTCCAATCTCATGTGAAATATTCCATTCTCTTGAGAAAATATTCCTTAGTTATTTGGAATCAAATTTACAAGATTGGCATGACATGGAAAAATGAAAAGCTCCAATCGATTATGGAAGTTTTTAAAAAGAGATAATGATGCTAAAGATATGATGAGTTGGTGCAAGATTTTTTCTACTCAAGAATCATCCATATACAAAGAACCTACAAGATTAGAATTCGGTTATCAAAATTATCTCCACAAAATCTCTTGTAATTCAATTGTAAAGATTGATTGTGATCTTTACTCTCTTGTATATATATGTGATGCTCAGTAATAGAAAATCATCCAAGAATTCTATTATGAGTTTTTTTTTTTAGTTTTGAGAATTTATGAGAGAGTTTGAGATTCTTAGTTTTTTTTTTCTTTTCAAGTTGTGTTCATCATGCTTATGTTTATTTTTATTTATTTAATTTTTAAGTTTTAATTTCAGATTGAGAACTCTGTAGTAGGGTAGATAAATATAGGTTGTACCCCATTACTAATTTAATTTAGGGGAGATTGCTCCCTTTGTAATCGTTTTCACATCGCCTTGGAGTGACACAAGACGACGAGCAACGATAGAGAAATCTTCTATCAAGAAAAGTTTTTCTTACATTCTTTTACTTTGAATTTCGTTTCTTTCTTGCAATAAATCTGTGTTACTTTATGGTTAGTGGTTTCATAAATTTTCCTACCGTTATGAATGGTTATTATTGTTTTTATTGCATGATTAATTTTTATTTAAAGTGATTAGGGTGTTAATTCAATTATATCCCTTTGGTACGCTTTGCCTTATTTGAGTTAGGATAATAGCGATTCCTCCCTGAGATCGACCCGTTACTGCACAATACCGTGCACTTGTGGTTACATACATATTTAATTCACATCAAGTTTTTGGCGTCGTTGCCGGGGAGGCAACCTATTATTTTTCCTATTTTAAATAGTTCAGAGTGATTTAAAAAAAATGCAAAAAAAAATTCATTGAATTCTAAGTGATTTAAAAAAAAAAAAAGGAAAAGAAAAATGCAAAAAGTTTACATTGGTTTTTATGCCTTTCTTTGCACCTCCGATCCATTAGGTTGGAACAGTACAATCGACGGTCCAATCCTGACCACGATATGGTGTTAAGGGATGCTGGCTATCGAATTATCAAGAGGAATAACGACCAATAGCTTCGGCGGTAACGGTGTTGTTTCTCAAGGTAATTGCGGATATGACCGGTCTCTAAGCCAATGATCGTCAGGAGGATTGCATTGACCCTGATTCAAAAAAATCCAGCTTTTCGCATCGAATTTAGAGGAAAAAGAAAAAAAAAATTGAAACAGTTTTGTGCATGAGTGTATGGACTCGTGATTTTAGCAATCGTCTAGTAAGAGTCCCATCATTTACAATGGCTGAACCAAAGATGACACTTAAGGATAGATTTTACCCTGCTATGGCAGCACAACCTTCATGTATTCAATTACCGGCTGCCACAGGCAACAACTATGAATTAAAAACTCAATTCATTACCATGCTTCCTCATTTTCATGGGTTATCTTCAGAGGATGCATACTTGTTCTTCCGTGAGTATGAGGAGGTGTGTGCCCTCATTAAAATGCAACAGCTCAGTGATGGTGCTGTCAAATTGAGGTGCATCACTTTTTCACTCAAGGATGGAGCTAAAAAATGGTTTTATGGTCTTCCCATAAATTCCATTACATCTTGGGAAAAATTTACTGTGTTATTCCTTAAAAAGTTTTTTCCTCTTCACAAGACAAATAAACTTCGAGGGGATATAATGCGGTTCAAACAAGAGTCAAATGAGTCTTTTTCAAGAATCATGGAAAGGTTCTAAGGTCTACTCCAAGAGTGCCCTCACCATGGTATTGAAATATGGCAGCTTTGTCAAATTATTTACGAGGGGATAGACTTTCCTACCAAGCAAATGCTTGAGTCTATGCATCCTCAAGGATTCACTTCCTATGAGGATGCTAACGATGCTTGCAACTTTTTGGCGGATCTCGCCGAAAAAACAAGAGAGTGGGAGTCTGTGCAAGAGACAGATCGCACCCAAAAAGGTAAAGGTTACTTTGTCGATGGCATAGTAGCTAAGAAGGCACACTTAGATAGCCTTATCAAAAGGATAGAAGCTTTAGTTCCTAAAGACCCTATCCAAAAGCAAGTCCTAATGTACAACTGGTGTCAAACTCCTGGACACACAATAGAGGAATGCCCTTCACAGGAAAATTCTCAGAATGCTAATGTAAGTGCACTTTACAATCCGTATAGTAACACTTACAATCTAGGATGGAAAAATCACCCAAATTTTTCTTAGAACCAAGGGAACCGTGTGGACCCATCCCAATTTCCAAATCAAGGTCCTCCCAGTCACACAAGGCCATATGCTCCCCCTAGACCTAATTTTGTTCCCCAAGGTAATTTTCAGCAACCCCCTGGGTTTTCTAACACGGGTGAGCCGACCAGACTCAGTGAGTTGGAGAAGAATGTGGCAGCTCTAATGGCAGGGCATACTAGTATGGAGAGGACACTTACCCAATTGGTTACCCTAATGTGTGAAAAGAACAAGGGTATTCTGCCCAGCCAACCAGAGACCAACCCACGCCTTCACCCACAATCAGATAGGTCAAACCCTCAAGTGAATGGCATAGAGAGTCAATCAGGGTCCTCCAAATAATGCAATGCAGTCCATGCATTACGGAGTGGCCAAGAGTACCTACGGGATGAAGCACCAAAGAACAAACCCAAAGTTGCTCCCATTAATGTTCCCCAATCTGAGTCAACTACTGAGCCTCTTTCTTCAAGTTCGTCTGATGTACATGAAAGACCCAAATAGACTGTCCCGGACAGAGTTTTTACTCCACCAGCCCCATTCCCTAATAGGTTGGTAAACCAAAAGAAGACTGCTTTAGTTGATAAAATTTTAGAGGTCTTCAAACAGATAGAATTGAATATCCCACTTTTGGATGCAATTGACCAAATTTCTATTTATGTAAAAGTCCTTAAAGACTTATACACACAAAAGAGGATTAGTCAAATTCCTAAAAAGGTATTCTCGACTGCACATTTAAGTTCCCTTCTGAACCATCCTGTGGCAGCCAAATACAAGGACCCTGGCTGTCCTACCATTTCTTGCATCATAGGTAACACTTTTATTGATCATGCTCTGCTAGACTTAGGTGCAAGTGTGAATCTTCTACCTTATCATGTTTACCAACAATTAGGATTGGGAAAGTTGAAACCAACCTCCATCTCACTTGAACTAGCTGATCGCTTAGTAAAAACTCCTAAAGGAACGGTAGAGGATGTTTTGTTAAAAGTAGGAGAATTTCTTTTTCCTGTGGATTTTATTGTTTTAGAAATACATCCTGTCTCCAATAGGGATCAAATCCCAATCATTTTGGGGAGACCGTTTCTGGCTACAAGCAATGCACTGATAAATTACAGGAATGGTCTCATGAAACTGTCATTTGGTAACCAAACTGTTGATTTAAATGTATTTAGGCTGGGTAGCCAACCGAATGAGGAAGTACATATGCTCTAAGAATTCCCTGACCATGCAGAGACCACTTTTGACATTGACTTTGACTCGGAATTCTTGCAGTGTATGGAAGCATTGGGAGGAGTAGCAGATACTTTCTCATCAGAGGCATGAAGTATCCACACACCTGTGGAACCTCTAGGACCTCTATCCACTTCCAATCTCATGCCCTCAATGGTTGAACCACCTAGCTTAGAATTAAAGGAGTTACCATCCACTATAAAGTATGCCTTCCTAGGACCTGACCAGACTCTTCCTGTTATTATTGCATCTGATTTGACTTCTAATCAGGAAGAAGAGTTAGTCAAACTCTTACAAAATCACAAGGAAGCCTTAGGTTGGACTGTGGCTGACATCAAAGCTATTAGTCCGTCTATTGTTCAGCATCATATACACCTTATTGAAGATACCAACCCCTCAAGGGAACCTTAGAGACGGGCAAATCCTATGATGAAGGAAGCCATTAAGAAAGAGATTCTAAAGTGCTTAGCTCATGGGATTATATATCCCATATCTGACAGTGAGTGGGTAAGTCCAGTACATGTGGTACCAAAGAAGTCAGGAGTCACTGTAGTTGCTAATGCTGACAATGAATTGATTCCAACCTGTATCCAAACATGATGGAGAGTCTGCTTAGACTACAGAAAGCTGAATACAGCAATGTGGAAGGATCACTTACCTTTGCCTTTTATTGATCAAATGTTAGAGAGGTTGGCCGGACATGAATACTATTGCTTCTTAAGTGGATACTCCGGTTACAATCAAATCCCCATTGCCTTAGATGACCAATACAAGACCACTTTCACATGCCCCTACGGAACCTATGCTTATCGACGCATGCCTTTTGGGCTATGCAATGCCCCTGCCACTTTTCAAAGGTGCATGATGAGCATCTTCTCAGATATGGTAGAGCAATATTTAGATGTATTCATGGATGATTTTTCTGTGCATGGGTCTACTTTTTCTGATTGCCTACATAATCTTTCCTTAGTTCTTGTCAGGTGTACGGAGAAAGATTT
The DNA here is from genome assembly GCA_028583415.1 of Protea cynaroides. Classification (NCBI taxonomy): domain Eukaryota; kingdom Viridiplantae; phylum Streptophyta; class Magnoliopsida; order Proteales; family Proteaceae; genus Protea; species Protea cynaroides. The sequence continues at coordinate 20,524,854 of CM053274.1, forward strand.
AGTTTTAAATTGGGAGAAATGCGACTTCATGGTAAAACAGGGCATAGTGTTGGATCACATCATTTCCAAAGATGGGATCATGGTTGACAGAGCCAAAGTAGAAACGATTGAAAAGCTACCTGTTCCCAAATCTGTTAAGGACATTCGCTCTTTTCTAGGACATGCCGGTTTCTATCGGAGGTTCATTAAAGACTTTAGTCAAATTGCTCATCCTCTCACCTCTTTGCTTGCTAAAGACTAGCTCTTTGATTTTAATGATGCCTGTCTTGAGAGTTTTAATCAACTCAAAAAGATTTTGACCACTGCACCCATTATTCAGGCACCCATATGGACAGAGCCCTTTGAACTTATGTGTGATGCTTCTGATTTTGCATTAGGAGCTATCCTTAGGCAATGGATCAATAAGTTGCCCAAGTGATTTGTTATGTAAGTAGGACTTTAAACGCTGCACAGCTTAATTACATAACCACTAAAAAGGAATTCTTAGCTATTGTATTCACTTTAGAGAAATTCCGTGCCTACTTGATAGGATCCCATGTCATTGTATATACGGATCATGCCGCTCTCAAGCATTTCTTGCAGAAAAAGGATGCCAAAGCTCGTCTCATTAGATGGGTTTTTCTTTTACAAGAGTTTGACTTAGAGATTAGGAATAAACCAGGAATAGAAAATCTGGTTGCTGACCACTTATCCCGACTACCTAATTCTTTGACTGTCGATTCACCAGTCAACCAATCTTTCCCAGATGAGCAGTTGTTTGTAGTATCTAGTGAGCCTTGGTTAGCTGATATTGTAAATTATTTGGTAATGGGTGCGACCCCTTCCCATTGGTCCGCCCAGTATAGGGATAAATTCCATTCCCAAGTCAAGTACTATTTTTGGGATGATCCATATCTATTCAAAACTTTCCCTGATCAGATTATCAACAGATGTGTACCTGACCATGAACAGCAATCTGTGCTGTCTTATTGTCAAGATCAGGCGTCTGGTGGCCACTTTGGGCCAAATAAGACTGCGGCCAAGGTTTTACAGTCTGAATTCTACTGGCCTAGTCTTTTTAAGGATGCATTTAATTACTGTAAGGCATGCCCTTCTTGTCAGTCTTTAGGCCGCATTACCAAGCGGAATATGATGCCACTAAACCCAATTCTAGTGGTTGAAGCTTTTGATGTTTGGGGCATCGATTTTATGGGTCTGTTCCCAAAGTCTTTTGGGAATGAGTATATCTTGTTAGCTGTGCACTACGTGTCCAAATGGATAGAAGCTGTTGCTACGAAGACCAATGACCACAAGGTAGTCATTAAATTTTTAAAGGAGAATATATTCTCCCAATTTGGTACCCCTCGAGCTATCATCAGCGATAGGGGAAAACACTTCTGTAACAAACCATTTGAGGTCCTTGTACGAAAGTATGGTATTACCCATAAATTGGCAACCCCTTACCACCCTCAGACTAGTGGACAGGTTGAAGTGTCCAATCGATAAATCAAGCAAATTTTGGAAAAAACTGTCAATCCTACTTGTAAGGATTGGTCCATTCACCTCATAGTTGGTTTGTGGGCTTATAGAACTACTTTCAAGACCATTCTTGGTCAATCCCCTTACCGTCTGGTGTACGAAAAAGCCTTCCATCTACTAGTAGAATTGGAACATCAGGCATTTTGGGCAATTAAGAAATTAAATTTTGATTTGCGAGATGCTAGCACTCATAGAGGATTCCAGCTCTCTGAGTTAAATGAATTGAGAAATGATGCCTACGACAGTGCCCGCATCTATAAAGGCAAGACCAAGGCTTATCATGATAGACATATCCTTCGGAAGTCTTTCACCCCTGGCGACAAGGTTTTGCTTTATAATTCTTGTTTGCATATTTTTTCTGGTAAACTTAGATTGTAAGACCCGCACGCCACGAACCCGGCCTAACGTTACATTTCGTGTCGGGACCCGTCTACATATCATGGTCGAGCCAAGTGGACCAAGTGTGTGAAGAAATCCAAGACCCAATATGAAAATTTACCCAAAAATAGTCAAAATGAGGGTAGGGTTGCATGCTTTAACAGGCAGGTCCGACCCTCCCATCGACCCTCAACCATGGGTCGCAGGGTCTATGAGTTGTCCGACCCTCCCATCGACCCTCGACATTCGGAAAAAACAGCATGAACCGAAAATTGAGAAACCTTCCTAATTTCGATTGGAACCTTTCCTAAACTCAATGGGACTTATTTTGGGAGGTTTTGCCATATAAATAGGACGTCCCTAAGCCTCTTTCACTCCTTTTACAACCATAATTGGATTGAGAGAAAGAAAAGAGAAGGAAGAGAAGAAGAGAAGGAAAACTTGAAGAAAAGGCTAAGGAAGAAGAGGAAATTCAGAGGAACTCTGAATCTCAGCAAGCCTAAGGTATGAATACATTCCCCATGATTTATTTAAGACTTTAGAATGGTTTATGAAGAGGATATGACTTAGAAGAAACCCAGATCATCCATCCATGGTTAGGTTTTTATGGAAAACCATGGAGGAGATCATTAAAATCATGTAGGTGAATAAAGTATAGTTCTAAACCATAGAACATGTATAGAATGGATTGTGGAAGTAAGCCATAGGACCCAACCATGAAGGAGAGAACGAAATCTGATATTTTCGACTCAAACCATGGAGGGTCGCACCTAGGGTCGATGGCAGATCCGACCCTAGCATCGACCCTCAGTATTCGGGAAGTCCAGATTTGGGAAGGGTCGCACCCAGGGTCGATCATGACTCCGACCCTACATCCAACCCTCAGTTAACAGCATGGTTTTTAAATTCAGAATTAATTCTAATTAAATTCTGTCGACTTTGTTAGGTCTTCTAGCAATATAATAACGTTATAAAGGTGATTCTAAAGCTTGGAAGAGGATCTATTAACAAGCTAAGGTGAGGGAACAAGACCTAAACTAATTGGTTAATAACAAACTATTTTTATTTCTTGAGTCTGATACCATGATTGTGATATGCGTATGTGCTTGTAATGTGCATTCAACATGTCATCCAATATTTCTATTATTACTGTTCATGCATATTTAAATTTATTGATTATAACATGATGATGTTGATGATGGTAGGAATAGGCATGTGAATGTTTGTGTTTGGCTGGTGTACATGGTGCGGGTAGGGATGGTATCAACCGGTACTTCGATGCCGTTCTCATCGGGGTATATTGTGCCATGGTCTATTCAAGTCATGTCCACTAAGCAAGTGTTAGTGTGCTTGATGCGAGTGGAGCATCAGGGGGAGGACGTGACATTGTGGTTCAGCCTGGTCACCAGACTCTAGCTCTATCTTTACCCAAGTCTTGTCCACTAACATCGTCGTATCGCCATTACCTTAGCAGAACTAATATGTCGTAGGGCATCAGGGGGGGGGGACGTGGCATTGTGGTTCAGCCTGGTCACCAGACCCTAGCTCTATCTCTATGGATGTATTGAGGGATGCTGGGGTGAGGCCTTGGATACATTGTTTGACATTAGGGTTGGTTAGTTGCGAGCCCAGTTTGCAAGCCCTCGCCAACAGGGGCTTACGTGTTGGTATGGGCAACCGGTACAGCCATGCCATTTTCATGAGGTGTATATTGTCCATGGTGGGTGCATGTGGGGCGATAGTACCATTTTCATTGGGCGTTTCCACACACTCGTGTATAGAGGTGCGGCGGCCACCTATCCTTTCTATAGCACATTGCAAACTTTAAACCAGACCAAAGATATGAATTGACCGCATGCATATGTATTGTTGCATTGTTTTGTTTGCCCACTAAGCCGTGATGTGTGCTCACCCTTTCGAATTCGAATACTTTTAGTTGATGATGCAGGTACCACCATTGAAGATTATATGAAAGCTCCTGTGTACGGGCATGTGGCGACAATGGAAGATGAAGACTTAGTGGATATGCATGACTGCTCATGCGAGTGCAACTCATGCGTATTCGATTAGATTTTGTTTAATTTTATTAAAGACATGTAATTGATATTTATTTAATTATGTCTCAATTGATTTATCAATAATTTGATATTTATTTATGGTTATCACAGTTAGACCTCAGTTCATCATTTGTAAGACTTCCGCTATTTATTTTATTACCTCTGATTAATGTAGAATGTATTTTGGTTTATCATATGTGGGATAGCTTATTTTGAGATCCTGGTTGAACCGTTGGTTTATTGATGGTTCATCACACTATTCTGGTTGGTGCAGAATTGGGGTGTGACAACTTGGTATCAGAGTTCTCGTAGGCCTTATCCATTAAACCTGAATACTTCCACTGAAGTCCATGAACTGAGTTAGGATAAATTAAAATCTTTAATACAAACAAACCATAAGCACCTGTGTTGGTTGAGCCAGAACTTAAACAAGACGATAATGTACATATAAAAGGTGGAATCATATATATACACTCACATAGAAAGAGAAGACCAAGAATTATCCTAATAAACAAACAATTTAGGGTATTATCTATAAGTTGGGTAGTATCTAAGTATACAAGGATATAGTACAGTAGCAAGAAGGGAGCTTCTATAAAGTAGAAAATTAGAATACCGAGTTGGTACTCACAAGATGTGAAACTCGATGTAAGACAGAGGAAAAAGGAAAATGGCTAGTAATACCAAAAACCCGGTAGAGATAAAGGAAAAGATCTCGGGCTAAACCCAAACAGAGATAAGAGGATAATGGCCATGTAAGTAGATATGTTTATATAGGATGTGGTGCATTATTGACTTACTCTTATGATTATAGAGGATGCACATACTTGATTTTAATTCTCGTACCTTGACATGATACCTTCTTGATTTAACCTGTCAATTGGAGTTATAGATATTGTTTCTTTAGTCTTAGTCCTGATTATACCAATCTAAACCACTCTCGTGATCAACAACATGAACAGAGATATGAACTGAATGAACAGTTAAATGTTTAATCATGTTGAGCATACATCTACTGATTTATACTTGATTTACCAATGTACGAAATCTTTCTCCAGATTTACTCCTGTAGTGCCTTGACCAATGGCATTATATATTTGATAGAACCTATAACCATGAGGTTAAGAATTATAATACCTCTATTGCATGTATTTGGACCACCATGCAACTTAACGATCTTTTGATGCCGATTGGATTACTACAGATTTACTCCTAATTCTTTAAACCTAGGTTCACTAGATAAAGTAAGTGTTCCTCATCATACTAAATTTGAAAGAAGGAAATGAATTGTTTTTGGATAAACATATTGATTCATTCATCCCCTGACCTTTGTTGATAAAGATGTTTAGTGAATAAGTAATTATTGGAAGAAAGATGATTGGATTCAGATTAAATTCTATGACCAATGAACCTCAAATGAAGTAATGGAGGACCTATTTTGAGATTACTGAATTGAAGGATATGTGTCATGTCTATGAAAGAGTGCATGAGCAAAAATGAGAACTATCAAGAGTAGCCAGTAAAGAAATAGATAACACTCAAGTAGAGTTAAAGATGGTTATATCGGTATGAATTTTGACAAGGTAGAAGATTCATAAAGGAAAATTTAAGAGTGGATACAAGGATAAAGTCATGGCATAAGTAGTACTCGATAATTGAGTTATGTCCAATGTTGAGGGATATGATTAAGTATAGACCAAAATAGTTTGGCTGAATTAATGAATTTATAAGCATATACCCTAATACTTATAGATAGACTTGGGATATGAGGTAACAATCACAAGATATTTTTTGAAGTATATGAAAGAGAGATCAGGATAGAACAGAAGTGATAAAGGAAATATAAGCTAATGAGCTTTTCAAGATATGAGATTGTTAGCAATAGTCTTTGAAAATCATAAGAGATGAAGGAACTAGACAAGCTCTTAAGACCTTATACCAGATTTTTCTAGTTCAAGCCCTTTGGACTAGATGTTGTATGGGATGAGTGTTACGAACGATGTCCAAATCTTATGGATGAACATAATTTGGATGCAACCTGAGTCGACTTGAGATGGTAGACTTTGACGTCATCTTGGGAATTGACTGGTTGTTTCAACACTCTACAAGTGATTACGTGCATAGAAGAGGTTGTCATTCAAGAATAAAGACGACACATAATTTGGTATTATTGGAAGCATGTCACCTAAGAAGCGAAAGCTGATCTTCTCTATGCTAAAGGCGAAGAGATGCTTTGAAGAGAAAGAAGTGGGATATATGGTATCTTGTGGTATACGTTACCAAAGAAGCACCACAGATGGAAGATATTGATGTGATGCGTGAATTTCCTGATGTATTTCCAAGAAACTTATCGGGTTACAATCTGATTAAGTGACCGAGTTTGTCATCGACTTGTTACCCAAGGACGATACTTGTGTCAAAGGCACCTATGAATAGCTCTTATAGAATTGAAGGAATTGAGACTCAACTACAAGGGTTACTATACCAAGGTCCTAATCAGCTAAGTATTGTATCATGGAGAGCGCCAACACAATTCGTAAAGAAGAAGGACGGTAGTGTCAGATTATGCATAGACTACCGGGAACTAAACAAGTTCAAGATCAAGAATCGATATCTACTACCTCAGATCGATGACTTGTTTAAATAGTTGCAAGGAGCAATGGTATTTTCTAAGATTGATCTTTGATCAAGATATCATCAGCAGAAGGATTTTGGACAGAAATATCTTGAAGATAGCTTTTAGAATCGGGATTGGACATTATGAGTTCTCGATTATAACGTTTGGATTAACCAATGCCCTTACGTCTTTTATGGAACTGATGAACTGGGTGTTTCATGACATGTTGGACACGTCGGCCATAGTTTTCATAGATGATATTTTGGTTTATTCCAAGAATGAAGCAACTCATACAATGAATTTTAGAATAGCTTCACAACAATTGAGAAGTGAAATGCTTATTGCCAATTCCAAGGAATATGAGACCCGATTAAACAAAGTGATCTTATTAGATCACGTAGCGTCATAAAAAGGAATAAAGTGGACCCTATTAAGATAGAAGTAAACATATGGTGAGAAACATCTAAAGAATATTGCGAAGATCAGAAGTTTCTTGGGTTTAGCTGGTTATTACTGACAATTTTGGAGGACCACTCTAAGATCGCAAAACCTCTTACCAAGCTAACCAGGAAAGGAGAGGAGTTTAATTTGACTGACAAGGATGAAGAATATTTTTAGATTCTAAAGTAAGATTGATATCAGCTCCCATCTTGATTGTTTCGACACCAGGGAAACCTTTTACCCTATCCATCGGAGCTTTCGGATTGGATCAAGGATGCGGTTTGATGCAAGGTAAATAAGCGATTGCATACATTTCAAGAAAACTGAAGGAGCATGAGAAGCGTTACCCTACTCATGACTTGGAGTTACCGGTGATGAATTATGCAATCAAGACTTGGAGACATTATCCAAACGGAGAATAATTTTAGCTTAAGAGTTTTATTTATCTCTTCACCAGAAAGAGTTGAACATGAGGATAAAATAGCTGAAATTGCCCAAGGATTAAGACTGTGATATTCAGTGTCACCCGAGCAAGGCTAATGTAGTAGCTAAGGCTTTACACAAAAAGGGATTATGAGGTCTGAAGAAGGACCGAGTATAAATGTTGCCTTATGTTCTGCAGCAACAGATTCAGATTTGGAAAAAGAGTAACATATAATAGAAGCTAGGGATGATCCAATTAAGCGAGAACTTATGGATGAACTTATGGAGCAATAATTCCTCGCTTGCGTTCAGTACATTAAAAATCATCTCTGAATTAATGGATGAAGTAAAAGTAGAAATTTTGTTAAATCTGTATATAAGAACAATGCAAGAAGATTTGGAGAAAGGAAAACCAAACCTGACTTATTTTGGATGCGGAGACAGTACTCAAATACAGAGGTAGATTCTGAATACCTGAAGATAAAGATTCGGATGCCAGGAAGAGGATAATGATAAGAGCCCATTGTACTCAATATTCAGGACATCCTGGAGTACCAATATGTATCATGAACTAAAGAGATTGTACTGGTAAAGAGGAATGATAACAAAGGTGGTGTAGTGCGTGTTCTAGTGTCTGGATTATCAGCAAGTAAAGGCTGAAAGACAAAGACCAACATGACTTACTATAATAACTATCAGAGCCAATCTGAAAGTGGAACTGCATTACAATGAACTATGTCACCGGTATGCCACTGATCGGTTGACGCAGTATGGGTGATTGTTGATCGCCTTACGAAGATAGCTCATTCCATTGCTATACGACCTCGGTATGCTTTGGAGCGGCTAACTAAGCTATATATGGATAGTATTGTCAGATTGAATGGTATGCATGAGAGCTTAGTGTCGGCCAGAAGTTCATGCTTTATCTTGAAGTTTTGGAAGGATCTATAGGAGACGATGGGAACAAAGTTGAGGTTTAGTACCGCACTTTACCTCAAACCGATGGATAGTCGGGGCAGACTATACAGATCCTAAGAGATATGCCCCGAGCTTATGAATTGATTTCAAGGAGTTGGAGTTGAGAAGTTACCATGAATTGAAGATGCTACCAAGCTATCATGTAAATTTCACCCATATAGCATGGTACGGTAGAAATGTCAAACCCCTCAGGTTTGGCGTAAAGTCAGTAAATGAAGAATTTTGAGACCTAAGGCTAATGAAGAAAACTATCGAGTGGCAGACAAGATCAAAGAAAAGGGGCAGGGTAGCTCAAGTTGTCAGAGAGACACCAAGACCTTGAGTTCGCCATAAGTGCAAAGTGTTCTTGAAGATATCATTTATGCGTAGTTTGAAACGATTAGACAAGAAGGGAAAGTCATAATTTATATATGTGTTGGATCTTATAAACTTTGGGGAGACGTAGAAAAGTTGCATATCAATTAGCGTTACCACTGTCCATGTCTAGTGTGCATGATGTATTTCGTGTGTCACTGTCGAAGAAGTACATTAAAGATCCATATTAAAGGTATTGACCACGGAATCACTGGATTAGATAAAATGTTTAACTATTGAAGTGGTACCAGCCTAGTTCACTATTGGGAAGGTACAATGTTTTCAAAGCCGGGATAATTATTATGTGAAGGTAACCTGGCAAAGACAATACGTGGAGAAGAGTGCATAGGAGGACGAAGATGCAATGCGGAAATAGAATTCCCACCTATTGACTTCGAAGTAAAATAAAAATTTTGAGGACAAAATTTATTTTAAGGATGGGGGAGTTGTAAGATTTGTTCAAATTTTGAGGACAAAATTCATTTAAGGATGGGGGAGTTGTAAGATCCGTACTTTCAAATTTCGAGGACGAAATTCTTTTAAGGGTGGTGGAGTTGTAAGTTGTAAGACCCGCACGCCACGAACCCGGCCTAACCTTACATTTCGTGTCGGGACCCGTCTACATATCATGGTCGAGCTAAGTGGACCAAGTGTGTGAAGAAACCCAAGACCCAATATGAAAATTTATCCAAAACAGTCAAAATGAGGGTAGGGTCACATGTTTTAACAGGCAGGTCTGACCCTCCCATCGACCCTCACCATCGACCCTCAACCATGGGTCGCAGGGTCTATGAGTTGTCCGACCCTCCCATCGACCCTCACCATCGACCCTTGACATTCGGGAAAAACAGAATGAACCGAAAATTGAAAAACCTTCCTAATTTCGATTGGAACCTTTCCTAAACTCAATGAGACTTATTTTGGGAGGTTTTACCCTATAAATAGGACGTCCCTAAGCCTCTTTCACTCCTTTTACAACCCTAATTGGATTTAGAGAAAGAGAAGAGAAGGAAGAACTTGAAGAAAAGGCTAAGGAAGAAGAGGAAATTCAAAGGAACTCTGAATCTCAGCAAGCCTAAGGTATGAATACATTCCCCATGATTTATTTAAAACTTTAGAATGGTTTATGAAGAGGATATGACTTAAAAGAAACCCAAATCATCCATCCATGGTTAGGTTTTCATGGAAAACCATTGAGGAGATCATTAAAACCATGTAGGTGAATAAAGTATAGTTCTAAACCATAGAACAAGTATAAAATGGATTGTGGAAGTAAGCCATAGGACCCAACCATGAAGGAGAGAATGAAATCTGATATTTTCGACTCAAACCATGGAGGGTCGCACCTAGGGTCGATGGCAGATCCGACCCTAGCATCGACCCTCAGTGTTCGGGAAGTCCAGATTTGGGAAGGGTCGCACCCAGGGTCGATCATGACTCCGACCCTACCTCCGACCCTCAGTTAATAGCATGGTTTTTAAATTCAGAATTAATTCTAATTAAATTCTATCGACTTTGTTAGGTCTTCTAGCAATATAATAACGTTATAAAGGTGATTCTAAAGTTTGGAAGAGGATCTATTAACAAGCTAAGGTGAGGGAACAAGACCTAAACTAATTGGTTAATAACAAACTATTTCCATTTCTTGAGTCCGATACCATGATTGTGATATGCGCATGTGCTTGCAATGTGCATTCAACATGTCATCCAATATTTCTATTATTACTGTTCATGCATATTTAAATTTATTGATTATAACATGATGATGTTGATGATGGTAGGAATAGGCATGTGAATGTTTGTGTTTGGCTGGTGTACATGGTGCGGGTAGGGATGGTATCAACCGGTACTTCGATGCCGTTCTCATCGGGGTATATTGTGCCATGGTCTATTCAAGTCATGTCCACTACGCAAGTGTTAGTGTGCTTGATGCGAGTGGAGCATCAGGGGGAGGACGTGACATTGTGGTTCAGCCTGGTCACCAGACTCTAGCTCTATCTTTACTCAAGTCTTGTCCACTAACATCGTCATATCGCCATTACCTTAGCGGAACTAATATGTCGTAGGGCATCAGGGGGGGACGTGGCATTGTGGTTTAGCCTGGTCACCAGACCCTAGCTCTATCTCTATGGATGTATTGAGAGATGCTGGGGTGAGGCCTTGGATACATTGTTTGACATTAGGGTTGGTTAGTTGCGAGCCCAGTTTGCAAGCCCTCGCCAACAGGGGCTTACGTGTTGGTATGGGCAACCGGTACAGCCATGCCATTTTCATGGGGTGTATATTGTCCATGGTGGGTGCATGTGGGGCGACAGTGTTGTTTTCATTGGGCGTTTCCACACACTTGTGTATAGAGGTGCGGCGGCCACCTATCCTTTCTATAGCACATTGCAAACTTTAAACCAGACCAAAGATATGAATTGATCGCATGCATATGTATTGTTGCATTGTTTTGTTTGCTCACTGAGCCGTGATGTGTGCTCACCCTTTCGAATTTGAATACTTTTAGTTGATGATGCAGGTACCACCGTTGAAGATTATATGAACGCTCCTGTGTACGGGCATGTGGCGACAATGGAAGATGAAGACTTAGTGGATATGCATGACTCCTTATGCGAGTGCAACTCATGCGTATTCGATTAGATTTTGTTTAATTTTATTAAAGACATGTAATTGATATTTATTTAATTATGTCTCAGTTGATTTATCAATAATTTGATATTTATTTATGGTTATCACAGTTAGACCTCAGTTCATCATCTGTAAGACTTCCGCTATTTATTTTATTACCTCTGATTAATGTGGAATGTATTTTTGGTTTATCATATGTGGGATAGCTTATTTTGAGATCCTAGTTGAACCGTTGGTTTATTGACGGTTCATCACACTATTCTGGTTGGTGCAGAATTGGGGTGTGACATAGATCTCTTTGGGAGGGCCCTTATATTGTTCAAAATGTTTTCTCATCGGGTGCAATTGAGATTTTAAATCCAGGTACAGGTGCAACCACCAAAGTGAATGGCCAGTGTTTGAAGCCATTTTTGGAGCTTCCACACGACTCCACTGAAGAGGTCAAGGATCTCCATAATCCTTTTTACACTGATCCTTGATTCAGGGAGTTTTTTCTTCCCCTTGTCCTTGTCTTTTATTTTTCTGTATACATTGAGGACAATGCATGATTTAAGTATGGGGGAAGGGTTGAGATTTCATTAAAAAAAGAATTTTGAGCTTTCATTGTAAATTTTAACTTTTTAACTTTGGTTTTTGGGAAAGTCAATCACTATTTCTATGGTTTTGACACAAAAGAGGAAGGAGAAAGAGACCTAGGAAACTATCACATACGACGTAATGAAACCCTATGTGAGGATAGTACTTAGGCTGTATTTTGAGATGTGAATTCAGTTAGAAAATACATCTTACCTCTCCTGAAGGGATGAATATTTTATGATTATAGTTGGTAATTTCAACCTTTGAATAAAGCTGAGACCTCCTTGTACTATAAAAAAAATCATAATATGAAAATAATAATATAAGAGTTTTTTTTTTGTTCTTGGAACTATACAGGACATTCTGCCTCAAGAAGCGAGATGTCTTGATTGAAATTCCTTGGATATAGCTCTTGTTAAAAAAAAATACTCTTTAGGATCAATGTCTTTAAAGATATATGTCAAAAGTGAAGCTACATAGTAACATGGGAATGCATAACCACCTGCACTTCTCAAGCCAATTGTAGTGGAGTAACTTAAAGAGGAAGAAAGAAAGAAAAAAAAAATTAAAGTGTTGAAAGCTATTCTTGGGTCTTGGTTACCAGTATGTTACAAAGGGTTCACCCTAAGGAGAGATATGTTTGGAAGATATAACAAGGTTTCCTAATTGAGATGCAACCTTAGTATTTGAATCATATGAGGTTGCAATGTTCAAGTGTGGGGGTTTCTATGTTTTCTTGATCCCAAGTTGAGTGTCCTGACTAATAAGATGTGTGTGTGCTCTCTTTCCTTAATACCAAAATTAAAGTTTCGAAATTTCTATATGAATTTTGTGTGTTTATTCTCTGAAAATACTCACGAGACACAACTCGTCCACTAGGGGTAACCTATGGGTTTAAAGGCTTGTTGCACGTGCTAAGTGCAATCGTGATTCCTACGAAAGTGAGTTAGGTTTTTATTTTATTTTTATATTTTTCTTTGCTCGAGACTAGCAAAGCTCAAGTGTGGGGGAATCTGATGAACACATTTTATGTGTGAATTTAGGGCATAAAATATACATCTCCTATTCAATTTATGATGCTTCGCGGGTATTTAATGTTGATTTTATGTTTGTTGGGTGTAGGTGAAAGAATGGAGAAATTTGAGCTTGAGAAGATCATTTTATGAATTTTTGGTGATCCTGTCCAGTTAACTCACCCAGTCAACTCAGTAGCAGGGCATAAGATGAATTTTATGAGGAGAGCCACGAATTTTGTGTATAAGATCAGCCTTGGACCAAGTCAAAGAGTAGCCCAATCTCATGTGAAAGATTCCATTCTCTTGAGAAAATATTCCTTAGTTATTTGGAATCAAATTTACAAGATTGGCATGGCATGGAAGAATGGAAAGCTTCAATCGATTATGGATGTTTTCAAAAAGAGATAATGATGCTAAAGATATGACGAGTTGGTGCAAGATTTTTTCTACTCAAGAATCGTCCATATACAATGAACCTACAAGATTGAAATTAGGTTACCAAAATTATCTCTACAAAATCTCTTGTAATTCAATTGTAAAGATTGATTGTGATCTTTACTCTCTTGTATATATATGTGATGCTCAGCAATAGAAAATCATCCAAGAATTCTATTATGAGTTTTTTTTTTGGTTTTGAGAATTTATGAGAGAGTTTGATATTCTTAGTTTTTTTTCTTTTCAAGTTGTGTTCTTCTTGCTTAAGTTTATTTTTATTTATTTATTTTTTAATTATTAATTTCAGATTTAAAACTCTGTAGTAGGGTAGATAAATATAGGTTGTACCCCATTACTAATTTAATTTAGGAGAAAAGGCTCCCTTTGTAATCGTTTGCACATCGCCTTGGAGTGACAACATGACGACGAGCAACGACAGAGAAATCTTCTATCGAGAAGTTTTTCTTACATTCTTTTACTTTTAATTTCGTTTCTTTCTTGTAATAAATCTGTGTTACTTTATGGTTAGTGGTTTCGTAAATTTTTGTACCGTTATGAATTGTTATTATTGTTTTTATTGCTTGATTAATTTTTATTTAAAGTGATTAGGGTGTTAATTCAATCATATCCCTTTGGTACGCTTTGCCTTATTTGAGTTAGGATAATAGCGATTTCTCCCTGAGATCGACCCGTTACTGCACGATACCATGCACTTGTGGTTACATACATTTTTAATTCACATCAATATACATTAATGAAATTAATCCGCATTTCGAATTACGTGGATCCTGATTCTTATGGCAGCACCCTAAGATACGTAGGTAGTTAGAAGAAATTCTCAAACATGGTTCAACACTTTGATCTTGAAAGCACACATTATTGAATTAAATCATTCAAAATACTCAGATCATATCCAAAGGGATAGATTCCCAAAGACATTCTCATACCTTGTCCAAAGAGATAGATTCCTGAAAGACGTACTCAGACCTTGTCAAAAGGGATAGATTCTCGAAGACATTCTCAAACCTTGTTAAGAGGGATAGATTCCCTAAGACATTTATTGACCTTGTCCAGAGGGATAGATTTTTGGAAGACGTAATCAGACCTTGTCAAGAGGGATAGATTCCTAAAAGCATTCTTAGACCTTGTTAAGAGGGATAAATTCCCGAAGACATTCTCAGATCCTGTCAAGAGGGATAGATTCCTGAAGGCATAATCAGATCTTGTCCAAAGGGATAGATTCTAAAAAGACGTACTCAGACCTTGTATAGAGTGATAGATTCCCGAAGGCGTATCCACATTCTTAGTTCCTTTAGGTTGCTCATATCCATATCAATCTATCCATATCTATCATCACCCACGAACATATCCATATCAATCTGCCCATATCTATCACCACCCATGATCATATCCATATCAATCTATCCATATTCACAACCCATCATTCTGAACTACGTTGTACCTGATTTTCAGAACCTCTGAAATACGTAGGCAACTTAGAGGACTCTCTAAGTACGGTACCCCATCTTAGTATCCTTAGGCCCTCCATATCCATTATCCATATTCACTTCAATCCACTTAGGCTATCTAGATTCAATCTCCACCAATCATCAAGCATAAATCTCAACTTGAACAATTAAATCTAATAAAGCTAAAAAATAAACCATATCCATAAACTTTAATCACAATATGTTGGAATTATGTTATGGACTTGATTTTCAAGATAAAATACGTAGGCAATTTGAGATCGACGTCTCAGATTCAGACCATTAATGAACCATCTTCGGTTCATTTCATTGTACATTACTTTACTTATTTATTTATTTTGATAACATGTTTTGCTAAACCCTAGGTTAGAAAAATTTAGCAACTTGGCATAGGATCCCCCATGAGCCCTAGTAATCATCCATTGATCATGAACAGTCAGAACCATAGAGTTTAAGGAAAGTAAAATCATATAGGAGACCAATTTTTAAATCGGACAGCTTTGGGTGCCTAACACCTTTCCAAACTATACCTCGAATGCTCACCCATTCTCTAATAGGCCAAAGCTGATATATAATGGCTCATGAGTCAATAGAAGTCTTGTTTCATGATAAAAGTACATTTGAGGTCCTAGGCCTCAATCCAGGTCGTGACTCCAAATCATTACCATCCATCAGCGTGAGTGGACAAAATCAAAGGTGAAAGCTAATGATCTTCATTTCTTAGGAAAACCTGTGGACTATTATTTAATTTTAATTTTTTTTTGTCCTTACACTTCTCTTCCTTGACTTGCTAGAGAACCTTTCTCAAATGTTCATCATGTTCTTCAGGAGTCTTAGAATATACGAGGATATCATCAATGAATATTACGGCAAACTGATCCAAGTAATATTGAAATACCCTATTCATTAACTTCGTGAATGATGCTGGAGCATTTGTTAACCCGAATGACATAACCCTGAACTCATAATTTCCATATCTAGTTTTAAAGGCTATCTTTGGAATATCAGATTCTCTGATCTTCAGTTAGTGATAACCTGATCGTAAGTCAACCTTTGAGAATACTGATGCTCCTTGCTTCGGAGGTTGAGCAAAGTTTCTGGATGTGTGTACCTCTTATTGGCAGTTATAGCACTTCACCGTGCCAGGTGCTATATCAAAATGTGTAGGGGCAGCAGTCTTCTTCGTAAAACCTTAAGTGGTCACTTTCTTTACTGTTGAAGTTTTAAACTGCTTCTTGGTGTTGCGATTGCTTGTAAAAGTACTCACTCTTTTGGTAGCAAAGGTTGTGGGCTTATCTTTCCAATGGGCTTGTTAGCCGTCTCTTTGGCTATCTTCTACCACTTTGCCTATATGAACGACACTAGCATAAGTGGTATGACCTTAAGCCTTAATGATAGCTCGCATTCCCCCTCTAAGACCATCAACAAACCTCTTACACTTTCTATGCATCATTACGCATGCTTGGAGTTGCAAATTAATACAGTCTCCCAAAATCCTATGATATTCAGTGACGGATCTTTGCAGCTGGTTGAATGTTAGATGTTCGGCCTCCTTTTGATCTCTGTAACTCTAAGGAAATTAATTGCCAAAAAAGGCTTCCTTGAAATTCTCCCATGAGATATTGTCATACAATGGCCTCTAGGATAGGCCGGGTAGATTCCAGGTTCATCCTTGAACATGAATGTAGCATAGAGTATTTTCTATTCATCTGCTCAAGGCATCATTCTCAGAGTTTTCTCAATGGAATCCATCCATATGGCAGGATGCAGAGGATCGTTGCCTACCCCTGTAAACTTGGGGGACTTCATTTTCTGAAAGGCTTCGACTACCTTTGCCATTGGTGTTAAGGTAGGTGGCAATACCATCTGCGGAGCAACTAAAGGATTAGCAGTAGGCATTGGTGGTGCCTGTCGATACATTGGTGCTGCAACATTTTGGACTGGTGTAGGCATTAGGTTTACAGGAGGTTGTACTTGTAAGACCCGCACTCCACTAACTCGGTCTAACTATTTCATGTCAGGTCTTTCCATCATTGCTGGATTAAGTGGACCGACCGTGTGAAGATGGACCACAATATCTGATATGAGAATCGACTCCAAAAACAATTAGAATCAAGTGTATGGTCGACTACCTGGGTAGGTATGGCCGACCATACGGTAAGAAATAAAGACCATACAAATAGTGACCATATGGTCATGTTTTTGAGCATATGGTCAATGGATTATGCAACCGTACCATCCGACCATACGACCCCAAAACAAGACTCCGAGTTGGAAACTTTCAAAATTAAGGGGGGATCTCTTTATTAATATTGGAGAACTCTACATGGAAGCTTTCTCTCTATATAAAGGACGTCCCTCAATCCTTTTTCACTCTTTTGAAACATTAGCAAACCTTAGAGGAAGAGAAAGAAGAGAAGGAGAAGGAGAGAAAACTAAGGCGAAGACTGAGAGAAGAGTTCTACTGATTCCCTGCAATAAATAAGGTATGAACCTTATCTCTGTAGCCTTAGAACATTAAGATTAGAAGCCTCTAGTGTAAATTATAATATCAAACCCAATGGAAAGATTCAATTATGGGATTCGCTGAGCAAACCTTAAGAGGAGACCATAGAGAATGAATTAGAGTAATTAGTTGATTAAACTAAGAGAATGGACCTTAGAATCATCATTAGGAAGGACCCTACTGAGGAGCCAAGAGGAAGAGTTTGGATTAAAAGAAGGTTCTGATCAGTAATCGTATGGTCGTAGCTACGATCGAGCATAGATCGTCCATAGGATGACCATAGTGTCGACCATAGCTATTCGGAAATAATTCAAGAAACATATGGTCGTAGAGTATGGTCGCATATAGTGCAACCATAGGGTATCAACCGTACGTGGAATGGTCGACACAGCATGTGACCATAGGGCCTATCAGACACCAATTAGTGGTCAGTTTTGATTTTTGACTACTGTAACACATTACACATGAAATCCTAACTTAAATTTATACAACTTTTTGGTCATTAAATTGATTCGAAGAGAATTATAAGGCTTGAAAGGAGATCAAGTTTTGCTAACAGGTGAGGGAACAAGACCTAAACTAATTAGATAATAATAAACTATTATTTTATTGAGTCTAATGCCATGATTGATTCTATGCTTGTATGCTTGTAATGTACATCTTACATGTCATCCAATATTACTGTATTACTGCTCATGCATATTTACTTTTGTTTATTTGCTACCATGTTGAATGGTGATGCTAAGAATAGGCAAGTGACTTTGTGTATGTGGTTAGTGTGTTGAATGCGAGTGGAGCATCAGGGGGAGGATGTGGCATTGTGGTCTTCGATCTGGCCACCAGACTCTAGCTCTATTTTTATTCAAGTCTTGCCCTTTGACATCGTCATATCGCCATTACCATAGCAGAACTATTACGTCATAGAGCATCAGGGGAGGTGGTCTCGGACCGTGTGGTCTTTGACTCCACCGGGGAGCCTTAGCTCTATCTCTATGGATGTATTGAGGGATGCAAGGGTGAGGCCTTGGATATACTGGATGACATTTAGGATTGGTTAGTTGCGAGCCCAATTTGCAAGCCCTCGCCAATAGGGACTTACCTATTGGTATGGGTAGGGCATCAGGGGAATTGTTGGTAGTGTTTGATCCGAATACTTTAGCTCTATCTCTATTCTATAATGGGTGCATGTAAGACAGTAATGGTGTTTGATCCATTGGGTGGATTCACACACTCGTGTATAGAGGTTAGGTGCCCGCCAATCCTTTCTAAAACATATTGCAAACTTAAAAACCATACCAATGATATGAATTGAATGTATGCATATGTTTATTGCATTATTTGTTTGCTCAATAAGCCATGATGTGTGCTCACCCTTTCGAAGTAGAATATTTTTAGTTGATGATGCAAGTCCTACTTTAGAAGAGTACGTGAATGCGTTGACATATGGACACATGGCGGCTATGGACGTAGAAGCTATTGAAGATGCGCATGATCCTTCATGCAAGTGCAATTAATGCATCTTTGATTAGTTTAGTTATATTTTAGTTAACGGACATGTAATTGATTATTTTATTTTATGTCTTAAGTTACTTGGAGATAACTAGATTAAATATTTATTTATCACTGTTAGATACTTAGTTCATTAATTAAAAGACTTTCGCTTATTTATTTGTTATCTCTGATTATTACTGTAGAATGTGTATGTGGTTGATATGGTGGGTACTACCTAAACGAGATCCTGGTTAAACCATTGGTTTATTGACGGTTCATCATACTATTCTGGTTAGTCCATAATTGGGGTGTGACAACTTGGTATCGAAGCACTTTCAGGTTTTACCTTTTGACCTAACTATTTCCACATGAATCATGAACTGAGTTAGATAAATTAAAAACTGTAATACAAATACACCATAAGCACCTGTGTTTTTTTGAGACATAAACTAAGAAAGATATTAATGTACATAATTAAAGGAGAAACAAATTATATATATATATATATATGCCAAAACTTTTCAAAATGATAAAAAAGTATATCCAAATCAGAATATGGTCCACAACTCGGACAATTACTCTGCAATATAAATAAGAAAAAGTAAAAGAAGCAATCATAGAGCTGGGGGCGCTGGAGCAGGAGATGCCTCACGGGCTCAATCATAGTCTTCAGCATACACTCTCGCAAGCTAAGCTACCTGAGTTTGGGTCGTTCAGAGACTAGATGTCAGATGTACTACCCGCTGGTCTGTGGAGCGCTAAGCATCTAGGATCTCTCATACCCTCTGATCCGTAACACGCTGGCATCCTGAATCTCATGTAGTAACCTCATTGTGTCATCTGATGGTGGGAGCGAAGGACCAGTCGAGTGAGAAGTTAGAGAAGGGTCGGCTCCAGTAGAACGCTGTGGAGATAGAGGAGGTATGACATCTACATCCATGTACATCCGATCATCATCTTCCTTATCATCACTCTCGTCTGCCTCTGTTGCCACAGTCGCTGTGGCCTCTGCATCTTCTACTGCTACCCGAGTAAGAGGACGTCTCATGGCATTCCTCTCATCATCGCAAACCTGAACCTCTCTCATCCTCATCCTACATATGCCACGTAAGACCTGTATCGAACTAACCAGTCTTACCACCTTATACTAGGTCTACCTATCATGGTCGAGCCAAGAGGACCAAGTGCGTAAAGAAATCACAAGATCAGGTATGAGTCTAACCCACAAACAGTAAATGTGAGGGTAGGGTCGCATGCCTAAACAGGTAGGGTCGACCCCACCTCAACAGAAGTCCAATCCATGACTTTTTAATCGTAGGGTCGGATGACTAAGAAGAGTAGGGTCGATGGATCCTGCGACCCTACATCCGACCCTATGATGACAAACAGAAACCGGAAATTAGGAAACTTTCCTAATTCTAAGGGGATCTTTCCTAAACTCATTGGGACTTATTATGGAGGGTTTTTCTCTATAAATAGGATGTCCCTTAGTCTCTTTTACTCCTTTATAATCCTAATTGAAAGTGAGAGAAAGAGAAAGAGATGGAAGAGAAGAAGATAAGGAACTTGAAGAAAAGACTAAGGAAGAGGAGGAAGTTCAGTGAAACCTATGAATAAAGGTATGAACCTAATTCCTTACCTGAATAAGAGATCATAGAATAGTTATGAAGAACATACGGTTAGGAGAAATCCAAATCATCCATCCATGGACAAGTTTCAAGAGATTCCATGGAGGAAATCATTATGGACTATGAATAGTGTATAACTTGTAGTTTTGAGCCATAGAACAATCATAGAATGGACAATAAAAGTAAGCCAAAGGATCCAAACATGAAAGAATGGACTTTAGAATGAAAGGTCGACTCAGAATACATGTGGTCACACGTAGGGTCGAATGATATCCGACCCTACAAGACCATAGGATCGACTACATGCCCTCAGAGAGTTCCAGGGAGGGTGTGGTCACACAAAGGGTCGAATGGTATCCGACCCCACGTCCGACCCTATACCCTAGGGTCGCAGGAAGCTACTACCCTAGGTGCTACCCTACTTGGGACTCTACGATTTAGGTTACTCTAAATTTATTGGAATTAATTCTAATTAAAATCTATCGAATTGTTAGGCCTTTCTACTGATTTAAAAGTGATTCATAAAGCTTGAACGAGGATCTACGCTCAATCAAAGGTGAGGAACACAAGACCTAAACTAATTGGCTAATAATAAACTGTTTTCATTTATTGAGTCTAATACCATGTATGATTCTATGATTGCCTGATTGTAATGTGCATATCACATGTCATCTACTATTTATATTATTACTGTTCATGTCACACCCCAATTCTGCACCAACCAGAATGGTGTGATGAATCGTCAATAAACCAACGGTTCAACCAGGATCTTGAATAGGCTATCCCACATATGATAAATGAAAACACATTCCACATTAATCAAAGGTAATAAAGTAAATAGTGGAAGTCTTACAGATAATGAACTGAGGTTTAATCATGATAAATAATTAATATTCCATTTATTTCCAAGTAACCAAAACATAATTTAATACATATTACAATATCCAAATACAAAAATTAAATGCTAAACGTATCCACAGTTGAAACGCTCGTTTAACGAATCACAATAGTCCTCCCCAGCTTGCTCATTCATAGCCTCCACCCGTTCATATGTTGGCGTATAGACATAATCTTCAATCATAGTACCTGCAACATCAGAAACTAAAAATAATTTCATGCACGAAGGTCAGCTCTCCAACTTGAGCTCAGTGAGAAAACAATACAATGCAACAAATATATGCATGCATTCAATTCATATCTTTGGTCTGGTATGAAAGTTTACAATGTGCTATAGAAAGGTTCGGTGGCCGCCTCACCTCTATACACGAGTGTGTAAATCCGCCCAATGAAAACGGCACTGTCGTCCCACATGCACCCACCATGGAAAATATACACCCCATGAAAACGGCATGGTTGTACCGGTTGCCCATACCAACAAGTAAGCCCCTGTTGGCGAGGGCTTGCAAACAGGGCTCGCAACTAACCAACCCTAATGTCAAACAATGTATCCAGGGCCTCACCGTAGCATCCCTCAATACATCTATAGAGATAGGGCTAGGGTTTGGTGACCAGGCTGAACCACAATGCCACGTCCCCTTTGATGCCATACGACATATTAGTTCCGCTAAGGTAGTGGCGATACGACGATGTTCGTGGACAAGACTTGAGTAGAGATAGAGCTAGAGTCTGGTGACCAGGATGAACCACAATGTCACGTCCTCCCCCAAATGCTCCACTCGCATCAAGCACACTAACACTTGGATAGTGGACATGACTTAAATAGACCATGGCACAATATACCCCGATGAAAACGACATCGAAGTATCGGTTGATACCATCCCTACCCGCACCATGTACACCAGCCAAACACAAACATTCACATGCCTATTCCCACCATCATCAACATCATCATGTTATAATCAATAAATTTAAATATACATGAACAGTAATAATAAAAAAATTGGATGACATGTTGAATGCACATTACAAGCATACACGCATATCACAATCATGGTATTGGACTCAAGAAATAAAAACAGTTTATTATTAACCAATTAGTTTAGGTCTAGTTCCCTCACCTTTGCTTATTTGTAGGTACTCTTTCAGGCCTTAAGAATCACCTTTATATCAATATTATATCGCTAAAAGACCTAACAAAGTCGATAGAATTTAATTAGAATTTATTCTAATTTTTACAGCTTGCTGTTAACTGGGGGTCGATGCCAGGGTCGAACCTTCCATCGACCCTGGGTGCTACTACCCCTTTCCTGGGCTTCCCGAATGCTAGGGGTCGATGCTAGGGTCGGATGTTCCATCGACCGTAGCTGCGACCCCCCATAGTTTGAGTCAAAAATATCAAATTTCATCCATTCATTCATGTTTGGGGTCCTATGGCTTGCTTCTACAATCCATTCCACACATGTTCTATGGTTTAGAACTATTCTTTATTCACCTACATGGTTTTAACGATTTCCTCCATGGTTTCCATTGAAACCTAACCATGGATGGATGGTATTAGGGTTTCTCCTAACCTAACTTCATCATAATCTATTCTAAGCTTTCAATTCAGATGGGGATTAAGGTTCATACCTTCTGTAGTCTGAGTTTCCAAGATATCTCTGAACTTCTTCTTCTTCCTTAGCCTTTTCTTCAAGTTTTCCTTCTCTTCTTCTCTTCCTTCTCTTCCCTTTCTCTCAATCCAATTAGGATTGTAAAAGGAGTGAAAGAGGCTTAGGGACGTCCTATTTATAGAGTAAAACCTCCCAAAATAAGTCCCATTGAGTTTAGGAAAGGTTCTAATTGAAATTAGGAAAGTTTCCTAATTTTCGGTTCGTGCTGTTTTTCCCGATTATCGGGGGTCGATGGGGGCGTCGATGGGGGGTCGGACAATTCGAGACCCTTTGTGACCCCTGGTCATTGGTCGATGGTGGGGGTTGATGGGGGGGTCGGACCAGCCTGTTTAGGCATCTGACCCTACCCTCTTTTTGACTATTTTTTGAGTAAAATTTCATATTAGGCCTTGGGTTTCTTCACACACATGGTCTACTTGGCTCGACCATGATATGTAGACGGGTCATGACACGAAATGTAAGGTTAGATCGGGTTCGTGGCGTGCAGGTCTTACAACTCCACCACCCTTAAAAGAAATTTCGTCCTCGAAATTTGAACGTACAGATCTTACAACTCCCCTCTCCTTAAAATAAATTTTGTCCTCAAAATTTGAATTTAGGTGGGAATTCTACTTCCGCATTGCATCTTATTCTTTCCATGCCACCTTCTCCACGTCTTGTCTTTTCCAGATTATCTTCATATAATAACTATCCCACTTTTTGAGATGTTGTACCTTCCAACTAGTGAACTAGGCTGGTACCACTTCCATAGTTAAATCTTCTATCTAATCCAGTGATTCCATGGTCAATACCCTTGATATGGATCTCCAATGTACTTCTTCAATAGAGACACACAAAATACATCATGCACACTAGACATGGACAGCGGTAATGCTAATTGATATGCAACTTTTCTACGTCTCTCCAATGTTTATAAGATCCAACACATATATAGAATACAACTTTCCCTTCTTGTCTAATCGTTTCAAACTACGCATAAATGATTTCTTCAAGAACAGTTTGTCCCATATGGCGAACTCAAGGTCTTGGTGTCTCTTCTGACATCTTGAGCTATCCGGCCCCTTTTCTTTGATCTTGTTTGCCACTCGATAGTTTTCTTCATTAGACTTAAGTCTCAAAATTTTTCATTCACCGACTTTATTCCAAAATAAAAGAATTTGACATTTCTACCGTACCATGCTTCATAGGTGACATTTACATAGTAGCTTGGTAGCAACTTCAATTCACGGTTAACTTCTCAACTCAAGCTCCTTGAAATAAATTTTACAAACTCGGGCATATCTCTTAGGATTTGTATAGTCTGCCCCGACTATCCGTCGGTTTGAGGTAAAGTGCGGTACTAAACTTCAACTTTGTCCCCATTATTTTGTGTAGATCCTCCCAAAACTTTGAGATAAGGCTTAAGCCTCTGACCGACACTAAGCTCTCATGCATACCATTCAATTTAGCAATATTATCCACATATAGCTTATTTAGCCGCTCCAAAGCATATTGAGGTCGTATAGCAATGGAATGAGCTATCTTCATAAAGCGATCAATAATCCCCCAAACTGCATCAACCGCTCTGGGAGTCAGTGGCAAACCGGTGACATAGTTCATTGTAATGCAGTTTCACTTCCAGATTGGCTTTGATAATTATTGTTGTATCCATGTTGGTCTTTGTCTTTCAGCCTTTACTTACTGATAATTCAATTACTGATAATTCAATTACTGATAACTCTCGTAGTTGACTCTCAATCCCTTCAACTACATAAGAACTACTCTATAGGAGCCTTTGACACAAGTATCGTCCTTGGTAACAAGTCGATGACGAACTCGGTCGCATGATCAGATGGTAACCCAAGTAAGTCTCCTGGATACACATTAGGGAATTTATGCATCATATCAATATCTTCCATCTATGGTGCTTCTTTGGTAACATATACCACAAATATCATATCTCCAACTCATTTCTCTTCAAAGCATCTCTTTGCCCTTAGCATAGAGAGGATCAACTTTAACTTCTTAAGCAACATGCTTCTAATAAAATTAAATTATATCTCATCTTTATTCTTGAATGATAACCTCTTCTATGCACATACAACTTTGTAGAGTGTTGAGACAATCGGTCTATCCCCAAGATGATGTCAAAGTCTGCCATCTCAAGTCGAATTAGGTTGCATCCAAACTTTGTCCATCCATATGATTCAATCATTGTTCATGGCACTCATCTAATGCAACATTTAATCCAAAAGGGCTTGAACTAACAAAATCTGGTGTAAAGGTCTTAAGAGCTTGTCTAGTTCCTTCATCTCTTATGATTTTCCAAAGACTATCGTCAAAATCTCATATTGCACTAATTAGCTTATATTTCTTTTATCCTTGCTGTTCTACCCTGATCTCTCTTTCATATACCTCGAAAAAATATCTTGTGATTGTTACTTCATATCCCAAGTCGACTTCTAAGCATTAGGATATATGCTTATAAATTCATTAATTCAGCCAAACTCTTTTGGTCTTTACTTAATCATATCACTCGACATTGAGCATAACTCAATTTTCATTGTATTAAACCGATTACTATTAATGCCATGATTTTTTTGACTTTATCCTTGTGTCCACTTTTAGATTTGCCTTTAGGAATCTTCTACCTTGTCAAAATTTCATACTGATATAGCCATCTTTAACTCTACAAGAGTGCTATCTATTTCTTTACTGGCTACCCTTGATAGTTCTCACTTTTGTCGCATGCACTCTTTTATAGACATGATTCAATCCACCCGTTTAGAAATCTCAAAATAGATTCTCCATTACTTGATCGGAGGTCTCTTGGCTATAAAATATAATCTAAATTTAATCATCTTCCTTCCAATAATTCCATTATCACTAAACATCTTTTCAATGGATGTTAGAATGTTAATCCAAAAACAATTCCTTTCCTTCTTTCAAATTTAGTATGACGACGAACACTTGCTTTATCTAGTGAACTTAGGTTTTAAGAATCAGGAGTAAATCTATGGTAATCCAACCGGCATCCAAAGGTCGTTAAGTTGCACGGTGGTCCAAATACATGGAAATAGAGGTTCTACAGCTCTTAACCTCATGGTTACAGGTTCTATCGTGTATATAATGCCATTGGTCAATGCACTACAAGAGTAAATCTGGAGAAGCTTTCATACATCATTAAATCAGGTATAAATCTGGAGAGATTTTGTACATCAATAAATCAGGTATAAATTAGAAGATGTACGCTCAACACGATTAAATATTTAACTATTCATTCAGTTCATATCTCTGTTCATGTTGTCAATCATGAGAGTGGTTCAGATTGGTATAATCAGAACTAATACTAAAGAAACAACATCTATGACTTCAGTTGACAGGTTAAATCAAGAAGGTATCATATCAAGGTATGAGAATTTAAAATCTGGTATGTGCATCCTCTATAATCATAAGAGTAAATCGATAAGGCACCGCATCCTATATAAACCTATTTAGTTATATGGCCACAATATATTTGATCCTTCCTGAAAACGTCTGAGGTATCATCTTCAGAAGACATTCTACAATCCTTATCGGATCATTCTATCATGATGCAACTATCCCATACATCGGTGGCAGATAAGGTTAACCACCTTGATACATTGTTTGTTGCGCACCAAACTTCTACACTGGGGTGTGCATTACTGGGACTTGTTGTATGGTAGGCACTGTGTTATAGCTAACTGGTATTGGGGTACAGTGTTGCTACCAATTGGTACCGTACTTGGTTTGACCCAGAGGTGTTGATGTAGCATTGGCAATTTTGATAGCAACTTGCATAGTCGGTCTCATTTGTGGTTGCTCTTGTATTTTATTGGGCCAAGTTTATTACAATCGTGACCAAGGTAATTGATAGTCCAGGTGGTTGGCTAGAGTGGCCTGGTTGTTCGCTTCCTCTTATTTGCTCTAATCTGATTACCAACTCAGATGAGTTTTCATTTTCCGTTTTCGACCCAGATAGTGGAGGGGTCAAGTTGTAACCTCATCTTAATGCTCAGCGGGTAATGGATCAGCGTGTAGTGGATTTCACTCTGAATCTCCATGTCACCCAGGGGTATAGCTTTATCTTCTTGTAGTTACTCTTATTCTTAATGTAGGGCCGTTGTTCTCCTATTTCTGTTGGATTCGGCCCGAGATCATATACTTTACCTTTGTAGGGAATTAGGCATTACTAGCCATTTTCTCCTTCCTTTGTCATACATCGAGTTTCACATCTTGTGAGTACGAAGTCGGTATTCACTTTTCTGCTTTACAGAAGCTCCCTTCTTGCTACTGTACTATATCCTTGTATACTTGGATAATTACCCAACTTATAGATAATACCCTATATTATTTATTTATTAGGATAATTTTTTGGTCTTATCTTTCTGTTTGAGTGTATATATATGGTTCCACATTTTATATGTACATTATCGTCTTGTTTAATTTCTATCTCAACCAACACAGGTGCTTATGGTTTGTTTGTATTAAAGCTTTTAATTTATCCTAACTCAGTTCATGGACTCCAGTGGAAGTATTCAGGTTTAATGGGTAAGGCCTACGAGAGCTCTGATACCAAGTTGTCACACCCCAATTCAGCACCAGCCAGAATGGTGTGATGAACCGTCAATAAACCAACGGTTCAACTAGGATCTCGAATAGGCTATCCCATATATGATAAACCAAAACACATTCCACATTAATCAGAGGTAATAAAGTAAATAACGGAAGTCTTACAGTTAATAAACTGAGGTCTAATCATGATAAATAATTAATATTCTATTTATTTCCAAGTAATCGAAACATAATTTAATACATATTACAATATCCAAATACAAAAATTAAACGCTAAGTGTATCCACTGTTGAAACGCTCGTTTAATGAATCACAATAGTCCTCCACAGCTTGCTCATTCATAGCCTCCACCCGTTCATATGTTGGCATGTAGACATAATCTTCAATCATAGTACCTACGACATCAGAAACTAAATAGAATTTTGCACGCGAGGGTCAGCTCTCCAACTTGAGCTCAGTGAGAAAAAAAAACAATGCAACAAACATATGCATGCATTCAATTCATATCTTTGGTCTGGTATGAAAGTATGCAATGTGCTATAGAAATGTTCGGTGACCGCCTCACCTCTATACACGAGTGTGTGAATCTACCCAATGAAAATGGCACTGGCGTCCCACATGCACCCACCGTGGACAATATACACCCCATGAAAACGGCATGACTGTACCGGTTGCCCATACCAACACGTATGCCCCTGTTGGCGAGGGCTTATAAACTGGGCTCGCAACTAACCAACCCTAATGTCAAACAATGTATCCAAGGCCTCACCCCAGCATCCCTCAATACATCCATAGAGATAGAGCTAGGGTCTGGTGACCAGGCTGAACCACAATGCCACGTCCCCCCCCTTATGCCCTACGACATATTAGTTCCGCTAAGGTAATGGCGATATGACGATGTTAGTGGACAAGACTTGAGTAAAGATAGAGCTAGAGTCTGGTGACCAGGCTGAACCACAATGTCACGTCCTCCCCCTGATGCTCCACTCGCATCAAGCACACTAACACTTGCGTAGTGGACATGACTTGAATAGACCATGGCATAATATACCCCGATGAGAACGGCATCGAAGTACTGGTTGATACCATCCCTACCCGCACCATGTACACCAGCCAAACACAAACATTCACATGCCTATTCCTACCATCATCAACATCATCATGTTATATTCAATAAATTTAAATATGCATGAACAGTTATAATAGAAATATTGGATGACATGTTGAATGCACATTACAAGCATACACGCATATCACAATCATGGTATTGGACTCAAGAAATAAAAACAGTTTATTATTAACCAATTAGTTTAGGTCTTGTTCCCCCACCTTTGCTTGTTTGTAGGTCCTCTTTCAAGCCTTAAGAATCACCTTTATATCAATATTATATCGCTAAAAGACCTAACAAAGTCGATAGAATTTAATTAGAATTTATTCTAATTTTTACAGCTTGCTGTTAACTGGGGGTCGATGCTAGGGTCGGACCTTCCATCGGCCCTGGGTGCGACCTCCCCTTTCCTGGGCTTCCCGAATGCTGGGGGTCAATGCCAGGGTCAGATGTTCCATCGACCCTAGGTGCGACCCCCCATGGTTTGAGTCAAAAATATCAAATTTCGTTCATTCATTCATGTTTGGGGTCCTATGGCTTGCTTCTACAATCCATTCCACACATGTTCTATGGTTTAGAACTATTCTTTATTCACCTACATGGTTTCAACGATTTCCTCCATGGTTTCCATTGAAACCTAACCATGGATGGATGGTATTAGGGTTTCTCCTAACCTAACTTCATCATAATCTATTCTAAGCTTTCAATTCAGAAGGGGATTAAGGTTCATACCTTCTGTAGTTTGAGTTTCCAAGATATCTCTAAACTTCTTCTTCTTCCTTAGCCTTTTCTTCAAGTTTTTCTTCTCTTCTTCTCTTCCTTCTCTTCTCTTTCTCTCAATCCAATTAGGGTTGTAAAAGGAGTGAAAGAGGCTTAGGGACGTCCTATTTATAGAGTAAAACCTCCCAAAATAAGTCTCATTGAGTTTAGGAAAGGTTCCAATTGAAATTAGGAAAGTTTCCTAATTTTTGATTCGTGCTGTTTTTCCTGATTTTCGGGGGTCGATGGGGGGGTCGAACAATTCGAGACCCCCTGAGACCCCTGGTCACGGGTCGATTGGGGGTCAGACCTGCCTGTTTAGGCATGCGACCCTACCCTCATTTTGACTGTTTTTTGAGTAAAATTTCATATTAGGTCTTGGGTTTCTTCGCATACTTGGTCCACTTGGCTCGACCATGATATGTAGATGGGTCATGACACGAAATGTAAGGTTAGATCGGGTTCATGGCGTGCGGGACTTGCAGTTCATGCATATTTAATTTCGTTTATTATAACATGATGATGATGATGATGCTAGGAATAGGCATGTGAATGTATGTGTGTGGTTAGTGTGCTTGATGCAAGTGGAGCATCAGGGGGAGTACGTGACACTATGATTCATCCTGGTCACCAGACTCTAGCTCTATCTCTACTCAAGTCTTGTCCACTAGCATCGTCGTGTCGCCATTTTCTTAGCAAAACTATGACGTCGTAGGGCATCAGGGGAGGTAGTCTCTGACCGTGTAGTCTCTGACTCTACCGGGGGGCCTTAGCTCTATCTCTATGGACGTATTGAGGGATGCTGGGGTGAGGCCTTGGATACACTATTTGACATTAAGATTGGTTAGTTGCGAGCCCAGTTTGCAAGCCCTCACCAGCAGGGGCTTAAGTGTTGGTATGGGTAGAGCATCAGGGGAAGTGTGATGCGGTGCGGTCCTAAGCACTTTAGCTCTATCTCAATTCCATGGTGGGTGCATGTGGGAGCGGCAATGGTGTTTGATCCATTGGGCGGTTCCACACATTCCTATACAGAGGTGCGGTGGCCACTATCCTTTCCATTGCACATTGCAAACTTATGAGCCAAACCAAATATATGAATTGAATGCATGCATATGTTTGTTACATTGTTTTGTTTGGTCATTGAGCCGTGATGTGTGCTCACCCATTTGACGTCGAATATTTTTAGTTGATGATGCAGGTACCACAATAGAAGATTATATAAATGCTCTGATGTTTGGACATGCGGCGGCGATGGACGCTGAAGTTATGATCGAGTCGCATGATTCGTCATGCGAGTGCAAATCTTGTGTTTTCGATTAAATTTGGTTTAAATTATACAGATAATGTAATTGATTTAATTATTTTAATTTATGTCTTAGTCCTTATGGATATAATTGGATAATTTTATTTACTCTATCACAGTTAGACTCTCAGTTCATTTAATATATAAGACTTTTGCTATTGTTTATTAACTCTGATTATGGTTGTAGATGTGTATGATTTAAGCAAACGGACACAGTCTATTTGAGATCTTGGTTGAACCGTTGGTTTATTTGTGGTTCATCACACCATTGAATAGTGTGGAATTGGAGTGTGATAACTTGGTATCAGGGCTCTCAGGCCTTGTCTATTAAACCAGTATAATTCCATAAAAGTTGTGAACTGAGTTAGGATAAAATTTAAAATTTGTAACAAGAACACACTATAAACACCTATATTGTTTGAGACAAAATTAAAGAAAGGGAATAATGCACATATAAAAGGAGAAACATGTTTCATATACATCAAATAAAAAACATGTTTATACATATCTAAATCAGAGTACAGTCCACAATCCAGATAGTTACTCTGTAGTACAAACAAGGATAAAAAGAAAATGTACATCATGGAGCTGGAGGTGATGGAGGAGGAGGTGCCTCGCGATCTCTGTCGTAGTCCTCAGCTTACACTCTCGTGAACCAGGCTACCTGAGTCTGGGTCGTCTGGAGACTAGCTGTCAACTCGGCCACCCCCTGATCAGACGCACGCTGGGCATCTAGAAGCTCGCCCACTCTCCCATCAGTCGCACGCTGAGCATCTAGAAGCTCTCCAACTCTCTTATATATCGTGCACTGAGCATCTAGATGCTCTTCTACTCTCAAGTCCATTGCGCACTGAGCCTCTCTAATCTCACGCAGTAGCCCCATTATATCATCAGATGGTGGGTGTGAAGGGCCAGCCATGTGTGAAGGAGCCCGAGATGGACCAGCTCCAGTAGAATGTAGAGGTGATGGAGGAGGAATGGAATCTACGTCCATAAACACACGATCATCATCCTCGGCATCACCCCAGGGACCCCTGCTCCTGCTGCTGCTGCTGCCACCATTGTATTTGCTACCTCTACTCGAGTACGAGGACGCATAAGAGCGTTCCTCTCATCATCACTGACCTGAGCATCTTGCAAATCCATCTTACAGATGGCCTCCCAGTCAAGATCCAATGAGAAGGTCTTCTCTTGAATTCTCTCATCTACTAAGTCAACGTGTAGGCGGGTGAGCAATGTGGTGATTAGACGTCCGTAGGGTAGGTTGCCCAACTGACCAGGCAGCGTAGCACGGATCATCGTCTGAATAATGATATAAGGAAGGCAGACAGGCTGCCTGGTGCATATACAGTAGAGGAAATACTGAGTCAACTGGGAGATCCTCTCATAATGTCCACTCTGGGGTATCAGGTTATGCTGGATAATTTTGCAGTACACCCGAGGCCCTGGACATAAGTTGATCACTTTCATCTCCTAGCGATCATCTCTGATGAGCTGACTATCAATCTCAGCACGCATCTCCAAGGATAGGAAATGGGGCTCCTTGGGAGCACAGTACACCAAAGGGCCGTCATTTGATATGCCCAAAAGATCAACCAACTGCTGGCAGTCAAATGAAACCTCCACCCCTTTGACGTAGCTCGTGATCCTAAGCTCCCTACCTCTCTGTGTCATTGCGATCCCCCACTACCTGGAGATTGCAATAGAACTGTCACCAGATCAGGACGGGTACAAGCCTCATAAGTGATCACAGGGAGCTAGCCCATGTCACCAAAAGCACCCTCTACGTTGAACAAGGCTATAGTAACCAAGTTTACACAGCGACCCCCCTCTACTTTCTTACGCTCATAGCGAGCATACTGAGCTTCGGCCTCGTTGGAGCAGAAACGAACTGGGTCATGAGCCCTAGGAACCTTGGTATGAGCCATACTATTTGTCAAGACATAGAAAAACAAACAAGATATTCGTAATGGTGAAAAACTCAAAATTTCGGCACTATAAAAGCATGATTTGGTCAAAAGCCTCACTTTGTAGGATTTATTGTTGTAACAAATACAGCAGGTGCAAGCTAATATGCAGGCTACCATAGGCATGGCTTTTCCAGCTGCACATATGACACCTATGCCAGCAGGGTAGGCTAGCACAGTACCAGGGGGAAGTAACACGGTACCCCACGCACCTCAAACACCAGTCATGCCGGCTCAAGTGTAGAATCCTGAGGTAGCTTAAGGCAGTTACCAGTACTAACCACATATGTATGGGGCCTATGCTCCGTATCAGCTGAACCACTCCCGACTGATTGAGCGTTTTCTAAAGATGAAGCCCAAGGAATATAATGGTAAGCCAATAGATCCTTTGTGGCCAGTACACTGGATTGATGAAATGGAAAGAAATTTACGATGATGATAGTGAATAAGGAGGAGAAAGTGTTGGGTGCAACTTTCTTGCTGAAAGACGATACACACCACTGGTGGAAGTCCACACAGACTTATCTCCTAACAAAGTACACCCAATTGACCTGGGTTATATATAAAGGGGCATTCTTTGAGAAGTATTTCCCTAGAAGTTTTAGAGATTCTATGGAGAGAGAGTTCCTGAGTTTATATCAGGGGCAAATTACCGTGGATGCATACCAACAGCGTTATGAGGAGCTATTTTTCTTTGCACCCGCCAGCATGTAGGATGAAAACACAAAGACCCAAAGGTTCGTCATGGGAGTTAGAGGAAGCATCCATGAGCATGTTCTGGGACTGGAGAACAAAGTCTACAATAAAGCAGTACAAATGGCTCGAGTAATAGAGTCGAGCCAGAAAGAGAGCTAATTTGCTCAAAATAGAGGTATCAAGAGGCCAAACAAAAATTCATACAACAGAGGGAATACAAGGACATTTAAACCCTTCCGTACTCAAGGCTTCAATGCTGCAGCCAAGACTACTCCAGTAGCTCAACCGCAACAAAAGCAAAACAATGAAGGAGTAAAATGCTTTAACTGCAACCAAGTAGGACAATATTCAAGGGAGTGTCCTAAACCCAGAAAGCAACTACAGCAAGGAAAGGTTTATGCTGTTACATCTGAGGATGTTGTTGCATCACCTGATGTGGTCACAGGTATGACCTGAACCTTTCATTTGTGTTACATTGTGTGAGCATGTAGACTGAAACTAAAACAAATCACAGGTATCGTACCTATTAATGGCATACCCGCTAGATTACTCTTTGATTCTGGAGCTACTCATTCTTTTATATCTGTGTCATTTGAAAAGAAGCTGAATCTACCCCTCAAATCTTTAGACTACAAACTGCTTGTAGAATCGCCGATGGGATTAAAAGTGGAACTAGAAAAAGGTTATGGACCATGTCCAGTTCTTATTGACGAGAAGACTTTGGATGCAACCTTGATTCAACTTGAGATGGCAGACTTTGACGTCATCTTGGGAATGGACTGGTTAGCTCAACATTCTCTAAACCTATTATGTGTAGAAAAGAAGTGACATTTAAAGACAAGGAAGGAGCAGAGTTTAGTTTTGTGGGAACCATACTTCCTCGTAAATGAAAACTCATCCTCTCTGCATTAAAGGCTAGGAAATGCCTCGAGAAAGGAGGAGTTGGGTATCTAGTATCAGTGGTCGACCTCACCAAGAAAGTACCACCAATAGAGAATATTGATGTTGTGCATGAATTTTCAGATGTATTTCCTGAAGAACTACCAGGACTACCACCCGACCGAGCAACAGAGTTTGTTATAGATCTGATACCCGGAGCTGCACCA
Organism: Protea cynaroides; assembly: GCA_028583415.1. Taxonomy (NCBI): domain Eukaryota; kingdom Viridiplantae; phylum Streptophyta; class Magnoliopsida; order Proteales; family Proteaceae; genus Protea; species Protea cynaroides. The sequence continues at coordinate 20,559,474 of CM053274.1, forward strand.
GTATCTAAAACACCCTATAGAATGGCTCCTATTGAATTGAAGGAAATAAATGTACAGTTACAGGAATTATTGGACAAGGGTTACATCAGACCTAGAATATCACCGTGGGGAGCGCCAGTATTGTTAAGAAGAAAGACAGTAGCGTTCGACTATGAACAGACTATCAGGAATTGAATAAGCTGACAATCAAGAATCGGTATCCATTACCTCGGATCGATGACATGTTCGATCAGTTGTAAGATGCCAAGGTGTTCCCCAAGATCGATCTTCGGACAGGATACCATCAGTTGATGATTAAGGATGGTGATATTCCAAAGACAGCATTCAGAACAAGATATGGACATTATGAATTCTTAGTCATGTCTTTTGGATTGATTCATGCACCCGCAACTTTTATGGAAGTCATGAATCGGGTATTCCATGATATGTTGGATATGTCAGTCATAATATTTATTGATGATATATTGGTTTAATCCAAGGACAAGGAAACTCATGTCATGAATCTAAGAGCCGCTCTGCAGCGACTAAGAAAAGAGAAGCTTTATGCCAAATTTACAAAGTATGAGTTTTGCTTAAATGTGGTGGCTTTCTTAGGTCATGTTGTATCCGCTAAAGGAATTAAAGTGGAACCCAGCAAGATTGAATCCATTGTGAAGTGGGAAGCACCAAAGAGCATTGCAGAAATTAAAAGTTTTCTAGGTCTAGCTGAGTATTATCGACGATTCGTGGAAGACTATTCCAGAATTGCCGTACCTCTTATCAGTTTGACAAAGAAAGGAGAAAAATTTTTTTGGACGGATAAATGTGTGAAAAGTTTTCAATCATTGAAGGCTAGATTGATATCTGCTCCGATCTTGAGTATTCTTATTCAGGACAGCCATTTATCTTGTACACTGATGCGTCTGGATTGGGTATAGGATGTATACTTATGCAAGGATAACAAGTAATTGCGTATGCTTCAAGACAACTGAAGACACATGAGAAAAACTATCCCATTCATGACTTGGAATTAGCGACAGTAGTACATGCTGTCAAAATATGGAGACATTATTTGTATGGAGAGAAATTTTAGATTAAATCAGATCATAAGAGTTTCACTTATCTTTTTAATCAAAAGGAGTTGAACATGAGACAAAGAAGATGGCTGGAATTATTGAAGGATTATGATTGCGATATCCAGTATCATCCAAGAAAGGCTAATGTAGTTGTTGATGCGCTAAGCAGAAAAGCAATGATAAAATCTCAAGGAGAGGTTAACATGATTGTAGCAATGTGTACTACAGGAAAAGTATTCAATTACGGTAATGAGCAGTTCGTGATAGATGCATCGGGTGAATCAACCAACTAAGGGTTTATTCATCGGTTTTCAAATATATTCGCAACGTTGAAGATTGTACCTGATATAATTGATGAAGTGAAAGCAGCTATTAAATCAGACCCTTATCTGAGAACGGTACAAGAAGACATCAAAAAAGGTAGGACGACTCCTGAGTTCACCTTGGACGATGAAAAGGTACTGAAGTACAAAGGAAGAGTATGTGTTCCTGAAATAGAAAATTTGGACATTAGACACCGACTAATGAAGGAAGCTCACACCACCGCCTATTCGGTACATCCTGGAAGTACAAAGATGTATCATGATTTGAAGAAATTATACTGGTGGAGAGGAATGAAAGCAGATGTAGCTAAATTCGTGTCTCAATGCCTAAATTGTCAGAGGGTAAAGGCTGAATGACAAAGACCTGCAGGATTAATGCAGCCGCTACTAGAACTAGCATGGAAATGCGACTGCATCACTAAGGACTTCGTCACTGGGTTACCATTGACTCCTCGAGTAGTTGACGCGGTCTGCGTGATTGTAGATCGTCTAACTAAGACAGCTTGCTTTATAGCTATACGACCACAGTATACCCTGGAGAGGTTAGCCAAGCTATATGTGGATCACATTGTCAGATTACATCGTGTACCTGAAAGCATGGAGTCTGATAGAGACCCACGCTTTACTTCAAAGTTTTGGGAAGGATTGTAGAAGGCTATGGGTACAACGTTGAAGTTCAGTACTGCATTCCATCCTCAGATAGACGGATAGTTGGAGCGTACCATTCAAATTTTAGAAGACATGCTTCGAGCCTGTGTTATTGATTTTAAAGGCTCATGGGACGAGAAACTATCCTTGATCGAGTTCGCTTATAACAACAGCTATCAGACTACTATACAGATGTCACCCTATGAAGCACTGTATGGTAGAATGTTTCGAACTCCTCAGTTTTGGAATAAAGTTGGAGAACGTAGCATCGTTGGACCAGAATTTGTTGAAGAGACATGTCGAGTAGTCGACACTATCAAAGAAAGAGTTAGAACGGCTCAGAATCGTCAGAAACTATATGCAGATACTCGACGCAGAGACCTTGAATTTGTCATAGGTGATAAGGTATTCTTCAAAGTATCACCTATGCGGGGTTTAAAACGATTTAGATAGAAAGGGAAGCTAAGTCCGAGATATGTTGGGCCATATGAGATTTTAGCCAAACGTGGAAAGGTGGCTTATCAATTAGCACTACCACCATCTAGGTCAAGTGTGCATGATGTATTTCATATCTCATTATTAAGAAGTATGTCAGAGATCCAACATACGTTTTGACAGCAGATCTACCAGATCTAACTGATGATTTAACATTCGAAGTAGCACCAACTGAAATCACTAGTCGAAAGGTTCAACGACTACGCAACTGTGACATCTATTATGTTAAGGTTACCTGGAGAAGTCGAGATATAGAAGAGATGGGAAGAAGAGAATGCTATGCAGAAGTAATATCCCCACCTTTTCAACTCCGAAGATATGTATAAATTTTGAGGATGAAATTTTTAATAAGAGGGGAGAGTTGTAAGACCCGTAACGAACTAACCGGTCTTACAACCTTGTACCAGGTCTACCTATCATGGTCGATCCAAGTGGACCAAGTGCGTGAAGAAATCACAAGACCAGGTATGAGTCTAACCTAAAAACAATAAATGTGAGGGTACGGTCACATGCCTAAATAGGTAGGGTCGACCCCCCCCTCAACAGAAGTCCAACCCATGACATTTTAGTCGTAGGGTCGGATGACTAAGAAATGTAGGGTCGACGGATCCTGCAACCCTACGTCCGACCCTAGGATGACAGGCAGAAACCAGAAATTAGGAAACTTTCCTAATTCTAAGGGGATCTTTCCTAAACACGTTGGGACTTATTATGGAGGGGTTTCCTCTATAAATAGGATGTCCCTTAGTCTCTTTCACTCCTTTACAACCCTAATTGAAAGTGAGAGAAAGAGAAAGAGAAGGAAGATAAGAAGAGAAGGAACTTGAAGAAAAGACTAAGGAAGAGGAGGAAGTTCAGAGAAACCTCTGAATAAAGGTATGAACCTAATTTCTTACCTGAATAAGAGATCATAGAATAGTTATAAAGAACATTGGTTAGGAGAAACCCAAATCATCCATCCATGAACAAGTTTCAAGAGATTTCATAGAGGAAATCATTATGGACTATGAATAGTGTATAACTTGTAGTTTTGAGCCATAGAACAATCATAGAATGGACCATGAAAGTAAGCAAAAGGTTCCAAACACGAAAGAATGGACATTAGAATGAAAGGTCGACTCAGAATATGTGTGGTCGCACGTAGGGTCGAATGATATCCGACCATACAAGACCATAGGATCGACCAAATACCCCCGGGAAGTTCTAGGGAGGGTGTGGTGGCACGTACGGTCAAATGGTATTCAACCCCACATCCAACCCTATACCCTAGGGTCGTAGAAAACTACTACCCTAGGTGCTACCCTACCTCCGACCCTACAATTTAGGTTAGTCTAAATTTATTTGAATTAATTTTAATTAAAATATATCGACTTGTTAGGCCTTTCTACAGATTTAAAAGTGATTCATAAAGCATGAACGAGGATATATGCTCAATCAAAGGTGAGGGAATAAGACCTAAACTAATTGGCTAATAATAAATTGTTTTCGTTTATTGAGTCCAATACCATGTATGATTCTATGATTGTAAGATTGTAATGTGCATATCACATGTCATCTACTATTCCTGTTATTACTGTTCATGCATATTTAATTTCGTTTATTATATCATGATGATGTTGATGATGCTAGGAATAGGTTTCTGAATGTATGTGTGTGGTTAGTGTGCTTGATGCGAGTGGAGCATCAAGGGGAGGACGTGACACTATGGCTCATCGTGGTCACCAGACTCTAGCTCTATCTCTACTCAAGTCTTGTCCACTAACATCGTCGTATCGCCATTATCTTAGCAGAACTATTACGTCGTAGGGCATCAGGGGAGGTGGTCTCAGACCGTATAGTCTCTGACTCTGTCGGGGGGCCTTAGCTCTATCTCTATGGACGTATTAAGGGATCCTAGGGTGAAGCCTTGGATACACTATTTGACATTAGGATTGGTTAGTTACGAGCCCAGTTTGCAAGCCCTCGCCATCAGGGGCTTACGTGTTGGTATGGGTAGAGCATCAGGGGAAGTGTTATGCGGTTTGGTCTTAAGCACTTTAGCTCTATCGCTATTCCATGGTAGGTGCATGTGGGGACGGCAATGGTGTTTGATCCATTGGGCGGTTCCACAAATTCGTGTATAGAGGTGCGGTGGCCACCTATCCTTTCTATTGCGCATTGCAAACTTATGAACCAGACCAAAGATATGAATTGAATGCATGCATATGTTTGTTGCATTGTATTGTTTGCTCACTGAGCTGTGCTGTGTGCTCACCCTTTCGAAGTCGAGTATTTTTTGTTGATAATGAAGGTACCACAGTAGAAGATTATATAAATGCTCTGATGTATGGACATGCGGTGGCGATAGACGCTGAAGTTATGATGGAGTCGCATGATTCGTCATTCGTCATGGAGACGCTCTTATGTTTTCGATTAAATTTGGTTTAAATTATACAGATAATGTAATTAATTTAATTTTTTTTTAATTTATGTCTTAGTCCTTGTGGAGATAATTGGATAATTTTATTTACTCTATTAGAGTTAGACTCTCAGTTCATTTAATATATAAGACTTCCACTATTGTTTATTACTCTGATTATGGTTGTGGATGTGTATGGTTTAAGCAAACGGACCCAGCCGATTTGAGATCCTGGTTGAACCATCAGTTTATTTGTGGTTCATCACACCATTTTGAATAGTGCGGAATTTGGGTGTGACATGGCATCCCAATCAAGATCGGCAGAGAAGGTGTCTTCATAGATCCTCTCATCCTCTAAATTCACTTGGAGGTGAGTAAGCAAAGTGGAGATCAACCGTCCATAGGGTAGGTTACCACTTGAGTTGGACAAAGTAGCCTTATGCATAGTCCAGATAATAATGTATGGCAGACAAACAGGCTGCCTGGTGCATATACAGTACACTAGGTACTAAGTCAACTGGGAGACCATGTCGTAGTGACCACCCTGAGGGATTAGATCATGCTGAATGATCTTACAATATACCTGTGGCTCTGGACTCTGGTTAACGGCCTTTATCTCCCAACGGTCATCGCGAAGAATCTGATTGCATATCTTTGCGCTCATAAAAGTGGATAGGAACTGAGGCTCCTGTGGTGCATAGTAAACCAATGGCCCATCATTGGAAATGCCTAGGAGATCAGCCAAATCCTGACAGTTGAAAGAAATAGGAACCCCTTTCACCCAACTGGTGATCTAAAGCTTTCTACCCCTGTCCATATCCTCTAGATCACCATTGACTTATAAGTGGCAATAGAACTGCTTTACTGGGTCTGGAAAGGTGCAATGTAAGACCCGTGTCAATCTAACCCGGTCTTACCACCTTGAACCAGGTTTACCCATCATGGTCGAGTCAAATGGACCTAGGGCGTGAAGGAGCTCGAGATCCCAGGTATCAAATCGACCCAAAAACACTTAATTGGAAGGGAGGGTCGCATACCCAGCTAAGCAGGGTCGGACCTCCCGAAGCAGAATGTCAGACCCTCAATTTTGAAGGGAGGGTCGGACATCTTGAACCCTAGGGTCGACGGGATCATCGACCCTCGGTTGCCTCCGAAACTAAAATTAGGAAATTTCTTAATTTTTTATTTGGATTCTTTCCTAATCTCAATGGAACTTATTTAGGATGTTTCTACTCTATTCAAAGGACGTCCCTAAGCCTCTTTCACTCCTTTCACAACCCTAATCGAATTGAGAGAAAGATAAGAGAAGGAAAAGAGGAAGAAGAGAAACAAGGAAGAGAATTTAGCCAAAAGAGAAGAGTTGCAGAGAAGGAGTATTCTTCTCAGGTATGGGTACTAATTCCATGAGTTTCTACAGACCTTAGGTTAGATATTGATGAGAGTGTGATCTCGGAGAAACCCAAACCATCAACCCATGGTTAGGTTTTCATGGAAAACCATAGGAGAATGCATGAAAGCTATCTAGGTGGATTATACATGGTTTAAGACCATGGAATGAATGTAGAATGGAATGTAGGAGCAAGCCATAGGATCCCAAGCACGAAGAATGGACTAAAAGAGGGAATTGGACCAAAGTGCACCGAGGGTCGCACCGAGGGTCGATGACCATCCGACCCTAGGTGATCCTGACCATCGACCCTCAGTGTTCAGGAAGTTCAGAGTTTGGGGAGGGTCGCACCCAGGGTCGATCAGGACTCCGACCCTACCTCCGACCCTCAGTTTACAGAATGATTTTTAAATTCAGAATTAATTCTAATTAAATTCTATCAACTTTGTTAGGTCTTCTAGCAATATAATAACATTATAAAGGTGATTCTAAAGCTTGGAAAAGTATCTATTAGCAAGCTAAGGTGAGGAAACAGAACTCTAAACTAATTGTTTAATAACAAACTGTTTTCCATTTCTTGACTCCAATGCCATGCTTGATTCTATGCGAATATGTTTGTAATGTGCATACAACATGTCATCCAATATTTCTATTATTTGTTCATGCATATTTACTTTATTGTGTATAACATGATGATGATGATGATAGGAATAGACATGTGATTGTATGTGTGTGGTTGGTGTAGTTGATGCTAGCGAGTGTCAGGGGAGGTGTGATGAGAACGTCAATAAACGTTAAACTTTGGTGGGTCTCATCACTTTAGCTCTATCTCTAACTCAAGTATTGTGCATTAGCATCGTCGTATCGCCATTACTTTAGCAGAACTATTATGTCGTAGAGTATCAGGGGAGGTGGTCTCGGTCCTTGTAGTCTCTGACTCTACCAGGGGGCCTTAGCTCTATCCCTATGGACATTCTGAGGGATGCTGGGGTGAGGCCTTGGATACACTGTTTGGCATTAGGATTGGTTAGTTGCGAGCCTAGTTTGCAAGCCCTCGCTAACAGGGGCTTACATGTTGGTATGGTATTATATAGCAACAAGCGTTAACCTTTGTTGTATAATATCATGGTTAGGGTGGATGGGGACGACGATAAACGTTAACCTTCGGGAGGAATTCCACACCCTGTGTATAGAGGTGGGTCAATAAACGTTAACCTTTGACCACCCAACCTTTCTATTGCGCATTGCAAACTATAAACCAGACCAAATATATGAATTGATTGCATGCATATGTATTGTTGCATTGTTTTGTCTACTCACTGAGCCGTGATGTGTGCTTACCGTCTCGACGTCGAATATTTTTAGTTAATGATGCAGGTTATACAGTTGAAGATTACATGAATGCTCCAGCATACGGGAATGTGGCGGCGATGGAAGCTGAAGCTGAAGTAGATATACATGACTCCTCTTGCGAGTGCAACTCATGTGTATTCGATTAAATTTTTCTTAGGTTTCTTTATTTGAATTTAATAAAGACATGTATTTGATAATTATTTAAGTCCCAGTTGATACAGAATAATTTACTATTTAATATTTATATCACAGTAGATCCTCAGTTCATTTTATTATAAGATTTCCGCTATTGTGTATTTACTCTGATTATGATTACGGATGTGTGGAAGTTTAGATAGCACGGGGATAGCCTACTTGAGATCCTGGTTGAACCATTGGTTTGCTAGCGGTTCATCACACCATTCTGAACAGTGCGGAATTGGGGTGTGACAACTTGGTATCAAAGTGTCTCAGGCCTTGTTCGCTGAACTAACATACATTCAAGACAATCGTGAACTGAGATAGGATAAAAGTAAAAACAGTAATATTAACACACCGTAAGCACAAGTGATGGTTGAGACCAAATTTAAAAAGAGAATAATACATCTATAAAAAGGGGAAACAAGTTACATATAATGACAGAGAGAAACAAAATGTATATACATAAGTAAAGCAGAGTACAGTACACAACCCGGACAGTTACCCTGTACTACATGAAAATAAATACAATCATGAAGCTGGAGGTGAAGGAGGAGGCGGTGCCTCACAATCTCTGTCATAATCCTCAGCATAGACTCTAGTCAACCAGGCCACCTGAGTTTGGGTCGTCTGGAGATTAGCTATAAGGTCGGCTATCCTCCGATCAGTCGCCCACTGGATCGCTATGAGCTCATCCACCTTCATACGCTGAGCGTCTAACAACTCCTCCATCCTCAGATCAAATCTGCGCTGAGCCTCCCTGATCTCCTGCAACATCTCCATCATGTCAGAAAGTGGGAGTGAAGGACCAGCCGCATGAGAAGGACCAGCCTCAGGTGTAGGAGCCGCTGTAGAAGAAGTACCAACTCCAGCCGCATGTGTATGGGAAGGCGGTGGTATCGAGTCGACATCCATATACATACGATCGTCATCATCGACAGGATCCACATGAGCCCTAGTAGCGGCAGCAACGGCCTCAGCGTCAGCCATCTCAATGCGAGTGTGAGGGCGCACCATCGTGTTCCTCTCCTCATCACTAACCTGGGCATCCCGCATACCCATCTTGCAGATAGCCTCCCAATCTAGAGGCGACGAGAAGGTCTTCTCCTGGATCTTCTCATCTACCATGTCAACCCCCAGACGGGTCAGAAGAACTGTAATCATGCGTCCATAGGGTAGATTACCCCTATGCCTGGACAATGTAGCACTAATCATGGTCCGCATGATGATGTAGGGAAGGCAGACCGGTTGTCTGGTGCAGATGCTATAGATAAAAAACTGGGTCAGCTGAGAAACCCTCCCATAGTGCCCACTCTGCGGAATCAGATTATGCTGGATAATCTTACAGAAGACCCGTGGAACTGGACGCAAGTAATAAGCTCTCATCTGCCAGCGATCAGAGTGTAGTAGCTAATTGTAGATCTCTGCCCTCATCTCCATGGAAACGAACTGGGGCTCTCCAGGCGCACACCATGGGGCCATCATAGGGTATGCCCAACAGATCGGCCAGCTGCCGATAATCAAAGGAAATGTGCACCCCTTTAACGTAACTGGTGATGCGTAACTCTTGACCATGCTCAACGTCATTGTAATTCCCTACCAGCTGGAGATTACAATAGAACTGGCGCACCAAATCCGGACATGTGCACGCGTCGTAGGTGATGACAGGGAACCACCCCATATCACCAAATGCTCTCTCTACGTTGAACAAGGCTAGCTCAGCCAAGTTGACCATACGACCACCCTCCACTTTCTTACAGGCATAGTCGGCATACTGTGCCTCGGCTTCAGTAGAGTGAAAGCGAAGCAGATCACGAACCCGGGGTATCTTGGTACCAACCATGGTATCTGCAGATAATAAAGAGAAAGGGAGACAAGGGGTTAGTAGGATAAAAATCTTAAAAGTTAGCATTTTAACGATGTAAGTTGTCTAAAAGCCTCACTTTTCACCATACACGTGGGCGGGAGGACTTACTTAGGTTCCAACACATCCTACGACACTCACACAGTAGGAAATGGAAACCACAAAGACCAATTTGAAGAAATTTCAAGAAATCAAAAAATTTCAAAAAATTAGGGCAAACGAGCAAAAATTCAAATTTCTCGGCAACCAATCGATGAAATTCAAAAATTTTTGAGGGCTTTCGTTCCTCGAGATACCAATAACAAAAGCCCTCAATAAAAATTAAATTTTTACGGTTGGAAAAAGTTTAATTCAAAAAATACAAGTTAAATGGACAAAAACTAGAAAAGAAAACTTAAAAACAAGTAAAAATGAGAGAACATAGCTGTATGGATGACGTGGACGTCGAAACCCGGGCTCAAACCTACCAAAAACAGTGGAGTGGCACTGTAGCAACTCAGAGAGGAGAGACGAGTCGAAACGGGAGGGAAATAATAAGAAATAACCCAAAATCGAATCTTAAAAATCTGATTTTTAGTCTGAGGGTCGGACAATTCAACTAGACCCATCGACCCTCAAATCGACCCTCCCATCGACCCTCGGCTCTCGGGAATCTGACAGAAAACCAAGGGTCGGAACTGAGGGTCGGACACCCATCGACCCTCACATCGACCCTCAGCTCTCGGGAAGAACATGTCATTCCCAGGGTCGGAAACTAAGGGTCGGACATACCATCGACCCTCACCATCGACCCTGCATAGAAAAGACAGTATTTTTCTTTAACAATGAGCTGGAATTGGAATTTTATATCCGTTAGCGTGCCTAGATGAAATATAAATGACTTCTCACCTATTTTGATGATTTTTAGGCACCACAAATCACAGAAGGAATTATGTCTGGACGTAGGGTAACCCGACAGAACCGAAATGCAGTTCCACCACCACCACCCGTGGAGGAGACCAGTCAGGAGAATAATTATGCACCAGGTACTCTAGAACAGTCAAACCCTACAAATTTGCCACATCCACCACCAGAGCTAACAACCGTGGTGATGAATCTGGCTCAACAGCTGCAACAGATGCAACATACAGAGGCCCAGATGCAAGTTGCGATGGGTATTATGTTCCAAGCCACTCAAGTTGCACCTATGCAGACAGGACAGGCTAGTGCAGCACCGGTGGGTAACCACCCAGCACCTCAGACACCTCAACAACCTGCTACACAGATTCCAGTATAAGCTCTGGAAGCAGCCCAGGTTAATTACCAGTATCCACCCCATATGTTTGGGGCATATCCCCAAAATCAGTTGGATCACTCTCAATTGGTGGAGAGATTTTTGAAGATGAAGCCTAGGGAATTTAATGGCAAGCCATCTTATCCATTATGGCCAGCACACTGGATAGACGAGATGGAGAGAAATTTCCTCATGATGACTATTATAGAGGATGAAAAAGTATTATGTGCCACCTTCATGCTCAAAGGCGATGCACATCACTGGTGGAAATCTACCCGGGACTATCTATTGACCAAGCACGCCCAATTGACTTGGACTGTTTATAAAGAAGCTTTCTTCGAGAAATATTTTCCACGAAGCTTTAGAGATTCTATGGAGAAGGGGTTTCTGAGTCTTTATCAGGGGCAGATGTCAGTGGATGCGTACCAACAGCGTTATGAAGAGCTATTTTTCTTCACACCATTGAGTATGCAAGAAGAAGAAACCAAAACCCATAGGTTCGTCATGGGATTGAGAGGAAGCATCAGAGAGCATGTTCTGGGCTTAGAAAAGAAGATTTATAATGAAGCTGTCCAAATAGCTCGAGTTATTGAATCGAGCCAGAAGGAGAGTTATTTCACACAGAACCGGGGTATCAAAAGGCCAGCTGGAAATTCTTTTAACGGAGGCAATAAGAAGACATATAAGCCTTTCCGCCTTCAGAATTTTAATGCTGCAACCAAGACTTCCAGGGACTCAACCTCAGCTAAAGCCGAATTCTGAAAGCCCGAAGAGTTATAACTGCAACCAACCGGGAGATATGGCAAGGGAGTGCCCTAAGCCCAAGAAGCAGTTCCATCAGGGACGGGTATATGCTGTTACGTTTGAGGATGCGGCCGCATCACCCGATGTGGTCACAGGTATGACTGAAACTTTTTAAAGTTGTAATTACATCGTATGAGCATGTAGACTGAGTTAAAATAAATCATAGGTATCGTACCTATAAATGGCGCACCCACCTGAGTACTCTTTGATTCAGGAGCTACTCATTCATTTATATCTGTGTCATTCGGAAAAAAGATAAACTTACCCATCAAAACATTATACTACAAATTAATTGTACGGTCACCGATGGGGTTAGAAGTGGAATTAGAAAAAGGTTATGGACCATGTCCAGTCCGCATTGGTGAGAAAACCTTAGATGCAACTTTGATACAGCTTGAGATGGCAGACTTTGATGTCATCTTGGGAATGGACTGGTTAGCTCGGCATTCTACGAACCTACTATGCGCCGAAAAGAAGCTAACATTTAAAGACCAAGCAGGAGCAGAATTCAGTTTCACGGGAACCAAACTTCCCCGTAGGCGCAAGCTCATACTCTCAGCACTAAAGGCTAAGAAGTGCCTCGAGAAGGGGGCAAACGGGTATCTAGTATCAGTGGTCGACCTAACCAAGGAATCACCACAAATGAAAGATATTGAAGTCGTGCGGGACTATCCCGACGTATTTTTGGAGGAACTACCGGTTACCACCCGACCGAGCCACAGAGTTTGTGATAGATCTTGTACTTGGAACCGCACCCGTATCAAAAGCACCTTATAGAATGGCTCCTACGGAACTGAAGGAAGTGAAGGTGCAACTACAAGAACTACTGGAAAAGGGTTATATTTGACCCAGTATATCACCATGGGAGCGCCGGTGTTATTCATAAAGAAGAAGGACGGTAGTGTTCGATTATGCATCGACTATCGGGAGTTGAATAAACTGACAATCAATAATCGATACCCACTACCAAGGATCATGACTTGTTCGATCAGTTGCAAGGAGCAAAGGTATTTTCTAAGATTGATCTTCGATTGGGCTATCATCAATTGAAGATTAAAGAGGGTGATATTCCTAAAACAGCTTTCAGGACCAGGTATGGACATTATGAGTTCTTGGTCATGTCTTTTGGATTAACGAACGCACCAGCAACTTTTATGGAACTAATGAACTGGGTTTTCCACGACATGTTGGATACATCGGTTATAGTATTTATTGATGATATATTGGTATACTCCAAGGACGAAGAAACTCATATCAAGAACCTAAATGCTGCCCTACAACGTTTAAGGAAAGAGAAGCTATATGCCAAATTTTCAAAGTGTGAGTTTTGACTAAGTGAAGTTGCCTTCTTAGGCCATGTAGTATCCGCTGAAGGAATCAAAGTGGACCCCAGCAAGATCGAGGCTATTGTAAAGTAGGAAGCACCGAAGAGCGTTTCGGAAATCAGAAGCTTTCTGGGTCTAGCCGGTTATTAACGGAGGTTCGTAGAAGACTATTCGCGAATTGCCGTACCTCTCACCAGTTTGACTAAGAAAGGTGAAAAGTTCGTGTGGACCGATAAATGTGAGAAGAGTTTCCAAACGCTTAAGACCAGATTGATATCCACTCTGATTTTGACTATTCCCGTTCTAGGACAGACATTTACTCTATACACTGATGCGTCGGGACTGGGATTGGGATATGTGCTTATGCAAGGAGAGCAAGTGATTGCTTATGCTTCAAGACAGTTAAAGGTACATGAGAAAAACTATCCCACTCACGATCTGGAGCTAGCGGCAGTAGTACATGCGGTAAAGATATGGAGACATTACCTATACGAGGAGAAATTCCAGATTAAGTCGGACCATAAAAGTCTTACTTATCTATTTAATCAGAAGGAATTGAATATGAGACAAAGAAGATGGCTGGAGCTATTGAAAGACTATGATTGTGATATCCAGTATCATCCAGGAAAAGCGAACGTAGTAGCGGATGCGTTAAGCCGAAAAATAATGATAAAATCGCAAGGAGAGGTTAGCACAATTGCAGCAATGTGTACTACCAGAATGGTATTCAATCACGGCAATGAGCAATATGTGATAGACGCAACGGATGAGTCAGCCAACCTAGGGTTCATTCATCGATTTTCAAATATGTTCGCTGCATTGAAGATTATACCGGAAATAATGGATGAAGTCAAGACAGCTATCAAATCGGATCCTTATCTGAGAATAGTACAACAAGATATCGAGAAAGGTAGAACCAATCCTGAGTTCACCTTGGACGAAGATAAAGTACTGAAATACAAAGGAAGAATATGTGTACTAGAAACAGAAAGTATGGACATTAGACACCGACTGATGAAAGAATCCCATACCACCATCTATTCGATACATCCTGGAAGTACAAAAATGTATCATGATCTAAAGAAACTATATTGGTGGAGGGGAATGAAAGCAGATGTAGCCAAGTTCGTGTCTCAATGCCTAAATTGTCAGAAAGTAAAGGCTGAACGACAAAGACCCACAGGACTGTTACAGCCATTACCAGAACCAGCATGGAAATGGGACTGCATCACTATGGACTTCGTCACAGGACTACCACTGACTCCTCGAGTAGTTGACGCAGTTTGGGTAATTGTGGACCGTCTAACTAAAACAGCTCGCTTCATACCTATACGACCATAGTATACACTGGAAAGGTTAGCAAAGCTGTATGTAGATAATATTGTTCGATTACATGGTGTTCCAGAAAGCATTGTGTCTGATAGAGATCCACGATTTACTTCCAAGTTTTGGGAGGGATTGCAAAAGGCTATGGGTACAACATTGAAGTTCAGTACTGCATTCCACCCACAGACAGACGGACAGTCAGAGCGTACAATTCAGATTTTAGAAGATATGCTATGAGCATGTGTAATTGATTTCAAAGGATCATGGGATGAAAAGTTACCATTGATCGAGTTTGCTTATAACAATAATTATCAGACTACTACACAGATGTCACCTTATGAGGCATTGTATGGCAGAAAGTGTCGAACTCCTTTGTTTTGGAATGAAGTTGGAGAGCGTAGTATTGTTGGGCCGGAATTTTTTGAAGAGACTTACCGAGTGGTCGACATTATCAAGGAAAGAGTAAGAACAGCTCAAAATCGTCAGAAGCAATATGCAGATACTCGACACAGAGATCTGGAGTTCGTCGTAGGTGATAAAGTGTTTTTGAAGGTATCGTCTATGCGAGGATTGAAAAGGTTTGGACAGAAAGGGAAACTAAGTCCAAGATATGTCAGGTCATATGAGATTCTAGCTAAGCATGGTAAAGTGGCTTATCAGTTGGCACTACCACCATCTATGTCGAGTGTGCATGATGTATTTCACATTTCCATATTGAAGAAGTATGTCAAGGATCCAACGAACGTTTTGACAATAGATTTGCCAGAATTGACCAATGATTTGACATTTGAAGTAACACCAACAGAAATCACCAGCCGAAAGGTTCAACGTCTACGCAACCAAGATATCTATTATGTTATGGTCATATGGAAAAGTAGAGACATGGAAGAAATTACATGGGAAGAAGAAAATGCGATGCGGAAGCAATACCCTCACTTATTTGATTCAGAAGGTACATACAATTTTGAGGATGAAATTTTTATAAGTAGGGGGGAGTTGTAAGACCCGTGTCAATCTAACCCGGTCTTACCACCTTGAGCCAGGTTTACCCATCATGGTCGAGTCAAATGGACCAAGGGCGTGAAGGAGATCGAGATCCCAGGTATCAAATCGACCCAAAAACACTTAATTGGAAGGGAGGGTCGCATACCCAACTAAGCAGGGTCGGACCTCCCAAAGCAGAAAGTCAGACCCTCAATTTTGAAGGGAGGGTCGGACATCTTGAACCCTAGGGTTGACGGGATCATCGACCCTCCCATCGACCCTTGGTTGCCTCCAAAACTGAAATTAAGAAATTTCCTAATTTTCGATTTGGATTCTTTCCTAATCTCAATGGGACTTATTTAGGATGTTACTACTCTATTTATAGGACGTCCCTAAGCCTCTTCCACTCCTTTCACAACCCTAATCGAATTGAGAGAAAGATAAGAGAAGGAAAAGAGGAAGAAGAGAAACAAAGAAGAGAATTTAGCCAAAAGAGAAGAGTTGCAGAGAAGGAGTATTCTTCTCAGGTATGGGTACTAATTCCATGAGTTTCTATAGACCTTAGGTTAGATATTAATGAGAGTGTGATCTTGGAGAAACCCAAACCATCAACCCATGGTTAGGCTTTCATGGAAAACCATAGGAGAATGCATGAAAGCTATCTAGGTGGATTATACATGGTTTCAGACCATGGAATGAATGTAGAATGGAATGTAGGAGCAAGCCATAGGATCCCAAGAATGATGAATGGACTAAAAGAGGGAATTGGACCAAAGTGCACCGAAGGTCGCACCGAGGGTTGATGACCATCCGACCCTAGGTGATCCTGACCATCGACCCTCAGTGTTCGGGAAGTTCAGAGTTTGGGGAGGGTCGCTCCCAGGGTCGATCAGGACTCCGACCCTACCTCCGACCCTCAGTTTACAGATTGATTTTAAATTCAGAATTAATTCTAATTAAATTCTATGACTTTGTTTGGTCTTCTAGCAATATAATAACATTATAAAGGTGATTCTAAACCTTGAAAAGTATCTATTAGCAAGCAAAGGTGAGGAAACAGAACTCTAAACTAATTGGTTAATAACAAACTATTTTTCATTTTTTTGAGTCCAATGCCATGCTTGATTCTATGCGAATATGTTTGTAATGTGCATACAGCATGTCATCCAATATTTCTATTATTTGTTCATATATATTTACTTTATTGTGTATAACATGATGATGATGATGATAGGAATAGGCATGTGATTGTATGTGTGTGGTTTGTGTACTTGATGCAAGCGAGTATCAGGGGAGGTGTGATGAGAACGTCAATAAACGTTAACATTTGGTGGGTCTCAGCACTTTATCTCTATCTCTAACTCAAGTCTTGTGCATTAGCATCGTCGTATCGCCATTACTTTAGCAGAACTATTATGTCGTAGAGTATCAGGGGAGGTGGTCTCGGTCCTTGTAGTCTTTGACTCTACCGGGGGGCCTTAGCTCTATCTTTATGGACATTCTGAGGGATGCTGGGGTGAGGCCTTGGATACACTATTTGGCATTAGGATTGGTTAGTTGCGAGCCCAGTTTGCAAGCCCTCGCTAATAGGGGCTTACGTGTTGGTATGGTATTATATAACAATAAACGTTAACCTTTGTTGTATAATATCATGATTAGGGTGGATGGGGACGACGATAAACATTAACCTTCGGGCGGACTTCCACACCCTATGTATAGAGGCGGGGTCAATAAACGTTAACCTTTGACCACCCAACCTTTCTATTGCGCATTGTAAACTATAAACCAGACCAAAGATATGAATTGATTGCATGCATATGTATTGTTGCATTGTTTTGTCTACTCACTGAGCCGTGATGTGTGCTCACCCCCTCGATGTCGAATATTTTTAGTTGATGATGCAGGTTATACAGTTGAAGATTACATGAATGCTCCAGCATATGGGAACGTGGCGGCGATGGAAGCTGAAGCTGAAGTAGATATACATGACTCCTCTTGCGAGTGCAACTCATGTGTATTCGATTAGAGTTTTCTTAGGTTTCTTTATTTGAAATTAATAAAGACATGTATTTGATAATTATTTATGTCCCAATTGATACAAAATAATTTGCTATTTAATATTTATATCACAGTAGATCCTCAGTTCATTTTATTATAAGATTTCCGCTATTGTGTATTTACTCTGATTATGATTACGGATGTGTGGAAGTTTAGATAACACGGGGATAGCCTACTTGAGATCCTGGTTGAACCATTGGTTTGCTAGCGGTTCATCACACCATTCTGAACAGTGCAGAATTGGGGTGTGACATGCAAGCCTTGTACAATATTATGGGTAGCCAACCCATATCACCATATGCCATCTCCACATCAAATATGGACAAATGGGCTAGGTTAACACACCAACCCCATTCTACCTTTTTCCACAGAAACCATGGATATTGAACCTCTGCTTCGATGGACCAGAAGCGAGGCTGGTCAGGAACTTGAGGAACCTTTGTGCGAACCATGATAACTGCAAGAAAAGAAAATAAGAAAAACAAGTTTGAGAAATTTGAATTTTAGGCATCATAATGACGTAAAATGGGAAAAAGCCTAACTTCCACCTAAATATTTGGGCAGGAGGACTTACATGGGGCATAACCAAACCTACAATGAATAATCAATAGGAAATAACCCCCAATTAAAGTAAAACTAAAGAAATTTTGGCATTTGGTAAAACCCCCAAAATTTAGGTCAAAAGTTGGGATTTTTGAAATTTAAACAAATCGACCAAAGAAACTCAAATTTTCTTGAGGGCTTTCATCCGTTGGGTAGCCAATAGAAATAGCCCCCAATAAGAATCAAATTTTTAAGGTCAAGTAGATGTTAATTTGAAGAAAGCTGTCACACCCCAATTCTGCACCATTCAGAACAGTGTGATGAACCGCTAATAAACCAACGGTTCAACCATGATCTCTAATAGGCTATATACATTAAAAATAAAACCATGCACATCCACAACCATGATCAGAATAAATACACAATAGCGGAAGTCTTATAGTAAATGAACTGAGGAATCTAATTGTAATAATCATAAATAAAGTATCAAATTATGTTGTATCAACTAAGACATAAATAAATAAAATATCAATTATATTTCCTTAATAAATTGAAATGAACAATCTAATCGAATATGCATGAGTTGCACTCGCATGAGGAGTCATGCGTATCCACTAAGTCTTCGGCTTCCATTGCAGCAACACGCACATACACCGGAGCACTCATATAATCTTCAATAGTGGTACCTGCATCATCAACTAAAAATATTCGACGTCGAGAGGGTGAGCACACATCATGGCTCAGTGAGCAAACAAAACAATGCAACAAACATATGCATGCATTTAATTCATATCTTTGGTCTGTAAATAAGTTTGCAATGTGCTATAGAAAGGATAGGTGGCCGCCGCACCTCTATACACGAGTGTGTGAAGCCGCCCAAAGATAACATTTATTGTCGTCCCACATGCACCCACCTTGGACAATGTATAGACAAAGGTCACGTTTATTGCTGTACCAGTTCCCATACCTGTCACACCCTAATTCCACACATTTCAGAATGGTGTGATGAACCGCTAATAAACCAACGGTTCAATCAGGATCTCAAATAGGCTATCCCCGCATTAACTGAACCCCCATACATCCATGTCATAATCAGAGTAAATACACAATAGCGGAAGTCTTATAATAAAATGAACTGAGAAACTAAGATGATATTAATAACTTAATAGCAAATTATTCTGTTTCCAACTAAGACATAAATATTTAAATACCAAATACATGTCTTAATAAATCCAAATAAAGAAACCTATAAAACATCTAATCAAATACACACGAGTTACACTCGCAAGAGGAGTCGTGTGTATCCTCTTCAGCTCCAGCTTCCATCGCCGCTACCGTCCAGTACGCAGAAGCATTTATATAATCTTCAACCGTATAACCTGCATCATCAACTAAAAATATTCAACGTCGAGGGGTGAGCACACATCACGGCTCAGTGAGAAGCCAAATCAATGCAACAATACATATGCATGCAAATCTATTTATATCTTTGGTCCGGTTTAAAGTTTGCAGTACGCAATAGAAAGGTTTAGGTAGCCAAAGGTCGCGTTTATTGGCCCCGCCTCTATACACGAGTGTGTGACGTTACCCGAAGATCACGTTTATCGTCAACTTACATACACCCAATCATGAACATTATATAACAAAGGTTACGTTTATTGCTATATAGTGCCATACCAACACGTAAGCCCCTATTGGCGAGGGCTGCAAACTGGGCTCGCAACTAACCAATCCTAATGCAAAACAGTGTATCCAAGGCCTCACCCTAGCATATAGAGCTAAGGCCCCCCGGTAGAGTCAGAGACTACAAGGACCGAGACCACCTCCCTTGATACTCTACGACATAATAGTTCTGCTAAAGTAATGGTGATACGACGATGCTAATGCACAAGACTTGAGTTAGAGATAGAGCTAAATTGCTGAGACCCGCCAAAGGTTAACGTTTATTGACGTTCTCATCACACCTCCCCTGATACTCGCTCGCATCAAGTACATCAACCACACACATACAAGCACATGCCTATTCCTATCATCATCATCATCATCATGTTATAAATAATAAAGTAAATATGCATGAACAAGTAATAGAAATATTGGATGGCATGCTGTATGCACATTACAAACATATTCGCATAGAATCAAGTGTAAGCACCCCATTTTTGCCATCCCAGCTAAACAAAGTCCTGCTGGTGTATGGACAACAAAAGGAAGAAAGGTGATCGAAAGTTTGGATTCTTGACTGTGAATTTAAGGAAGTTTTCAATGGGTCTGTGAATTTGAGGAAGTTTTCAATGGGTCCACAAAGAAGGTCATGGGTTATAATTTTGCATGGATGCGTAGGTCATAGAATTATCTTCGAAACGAGACCAGAATTGCTCAATTTCGATATCAAATGAGGAAGATATGACCATTTTAGTCAGATGATACATATGAGGGAAGTTTATGAAATTATTATTAATAATCCTAGGGGCCTTCATGCAAATTATCCTAAGTTGGATTGTTTGAATTTCAAATCATCATATCTTGATCATCCGACATCGGATTCAGATGATTCCAAGACCATTATTCTTCATTCATGATGTTCTACAAAGTGGACGTAAAAAATCCCGGCTAGAAGTCACCAGTGGCTCCCATGCAAGCTTGCATGCAAAATTATCGTCAGAACTTCAAAGCTGCATATCTTTTCCGTTCTACATCGGATTCAGGTGATTCCAGTTCCTATATTCCTCATTTTTAATGTTCTACAAAATGAACGCAAAAAAATTTGAAATAGAGGCCATCGGAAAATTCCATGCGGGATGACAGCGGAAATGTCCCATGAAATGACAAGGAGAGAAAACCCAGTTAATTCTAATTAATCCAG